>CM066031.1:1175418309-1175693609 GCA_033557465.1 Ichthyophis bannanicus
AGAGTCCCCGCGAGGTCAAAGGACGGACCTTCAGGGAAAAAAAGAGAAAAACACGGCCGAACGAACGCCGCCAGCAGAAGGGCAAAAACGCAAAAGAAAACTCGGGCTCGATTACCGGCGTACGAACCGGCGGGAGGGGAACCGGCGTCGAAACCGGTAGAAAAAAGCAAAAAAAAAATCGCTGAAAAAAATCTAATTTTAAACGGGGAAAACTGGACACCCGTCCGCGTGGGCTTCACGGAAAAAAAGAGACTGAGGTAAGCTGGCACCTTTAGGCGGGAAGGAAACCGAGCCTTGTGCCTGCATTCCCAATGGCTTTCTTAGAAAGCGGGGGAAATGCTCCGCTGGGGCTTCATCGGCGCCTGATAACACCCATCGTGCGGACTGACTTCCTGCTTGGTCCTGGAGAAAGGGCGGTATATCAAGTGCCTAAATCATAAACAATTTACATACACAAACAAAAAATTACAAATAGAATACAATAAAAAATTCCCATACCCTAAACCTCCAAATAACCCCACCTCAAACAAAAACAATATTTTGCTATCCCAAAGCCAGACCTCACAACCAGCTTTTATAACACCAGATGTCTTATAAATGCAGATAAATCCTTTTTTTCTTATGGACAGACAGTAATATACTTATTCCACCCATTTTTACTGGGCCAGCTGAGAGAACCCTTTTCCTCATCCAGTTCAACCTACAACTCTGAAGCAAAAACCATTACTGAGACTAAGAATATGCTGGAAAAGTAAGCTATAAGGCAGGTGTGGCAGCAGTGTTGGGCTGTGTAGGTGGGACAAAAATGGCAAAGCATACCTCATGGAATAATTTCAAATCCCTCTTGTGCCATATATGTGTGCTTCTTACTGGGAAAAAATAGAGGAGTGAGAACAAGCAGTTTGAAAGGAGTTATGCCCTAACTGCTATGTTGGTCAGTTTATTACTTTCTATGCAGCAGAAGCTGTTTAAACTGCTTCTCCCTTAGAAATATACTGGGCTATTTTTGGGGAGGAAGCTTATTTTCGCATAATCCCCGCCAAAGTCCAATGCTGGTCCATTTTCAAACCTGGTGTGTCTTCTCAATCACTGGTTCCTGCTAAACAAAATTTGGTTCCATTATATTACATTTTTTGGAGTTATTTTTCCCCCAGATTTTCTTGACCCCATATGTATAATTTCCTTCCAATGTTCTGTTGAGTAGGAAAAAAGAAAGAAGAAGAACAGACTCCTCTCACACTGCTGTCTTCTGATACCAACTATTTTGTTTAATGTAGTCTCTACAGCTTCTACTGAATGTAGAAAAAGCCCTACTCAAAATCTTCTATTAAGTCAAAGGGGACTTCCTCATCCTTAGTTCTTACTACTGAGCTTAGGCTCAAACCTTTTTCCATTTGGTTATTTAAATCTTTCATCCCACCATGTATTGCTTTCTCCTTGGTTTACTTCTCATTCAGCTTTTTGCATGGAACGATGGAGGAATGTAACTTGGCAGGTGAGGCAGACACCTGAACACCTGGCATGAGAGAAAACGATGTGGGGAATTCAGATGGTATTGGAAGAGGTATTATACCAGGCATATTCCGAGGCGGCAGACCTGGAATTATGTGGTGCAGGCAAATTTAGGTTTGGTATTTTAGACAGATTAGGTCGTCCAGTGGATAATGGTATCAAACCTGGCAATGTTATTGCTGGGTTAAGTAGTGGTGACATTGTGTTAAGGAAGGGATTTACTGGCGGGGATAGCAACAATGCACCATTGAGACACTGGTGCTGAGAATGTCAGTGATAGAGGAAGGGCTTGAAGTAATGGAAAGGAATGAAAGATCTGTCTATAAATTGCTTTGGGTGGCATGTCATAAAAACTGCAAATAAAATAAAACTTTCGCTCCCCAATCATGAGCTGTAATGTAGCATTAGTTCGTAAATGCTACATAATTATATAAAGAAAAAAAAATGGGAAGGTACTGTAGGCCCCTTTAGGTCTTCGAATTTTTCAAAAGTTATTTCTGTTATTTATAAAGGGCACCCCTTGTGGACAACTGCTGGTAAAATACAGAGATATAGCTGATTAGGTTTCAGGTCAGGCATCCTTAAAACATAACCAGTAAACATTAACATTAACAAACAGACACTACAATTTCTTTAACAAAACAAAAAATATAGCATCATGCCTAGATCTACTGGGCACTATTGACATGGCATGTGCCTCTGAACAGTCCATTGCTACTTGGCACACAGCCAGCCCAACTTTCAGAAGAAAATACGATCTACTTCACTAAAACAAACTCTTGACTGGGAGATGCTAAAACAGCCCAGACATAAAGGAGGTCAACAGTGGGACACAGTATGACAGGAATGAACTTTACTCCTACGCCAGAGTATGCTGGTATGACTGCAATCTCAAATTTATTGTTAGTGCTACTGCCTGGCCGTGGCGGTGGTGTTAGGTTTCTACTTTCTCCTTCTTGCCAATTTCAACCCCTCCTTTTTCCTCAATCTCAGTCCTTTCCCTCCTTTGAAGTCCATTCCATTTGTCTTTTTAATCCCCTATCTTCCCAGATCTCTGTCATCTATAGACCTCCTGACAAGTCTTCTACCTTCCTCACTGATTTTGACTTTTGGCTCTCCTCATTCCGGGATTCTTCTTCCCTCTCCCTTATTCTTGGTGACTTTAATTTTTATATTGATAACCTTTCTGACTCCTATGCGTCCAAGCTCCTTTCCCTTATCTCCTCTATCAACCTCCAGCTTTGCTCTTCTGCCCACACTCATCAGCTTGGTCACTGCCTTGACCACATTTCCTTCTCTAATTGTTTACCTTCTAACTTCCATACCTCCACTCTTCCCTTATCTGACCCTCACCTGTTAAGTTTCACACTTCATTACTCCCCCCCTTTAATCTCGCCCAATTTCCTCCTATCTTTTTAGGACTCTTCATGCTATCGATCCACTGACTCTATCCACTACTGTTTCATCTCTTCTCTCTTCCACTTGGTCCTCTTAAGTCTGCTGATGAAGCCATAGCTTCCTATAATGCTACTCTTTTCCTCTACTCTGGATAGCCTTGCTCTGCCCATTCCACGTCCTGTGAGGCGCACCTCACCTCAGCTCTGGCCGTCTTCAACTACCCGCTACCTACGTTCCTGTGCCAGCTCAGCTGAGCACACTTGGCTCAAATCCCACTCTCTCTCTGACTTTTTTCACTTCAGGCGATATGGCTGGTGTAAAGCAATCATAGCACACCACTGTCCTAACAGTATCCCCATAATAGAGTTTGTTATGGCAGCTTTATATTATGGAGATGCTTTGAAGTTTGTGAAGACTGAGGGAAAGATGGATTGTGGCAAAGCACAAGCAAATCCTGGGGGAAAGCTTGTTCCGGTCCGACACAGATCTGGAACTAGGAGAAGAGTACCTTTCAGCAGGACAATGATCCTAAGCACAAAGCAAAAGTAACAATGTTGTGGCTCAGCAAGAAGAAAGTGAAAGTGAATGTCCTATAGTGTCCCAGTTAAAGCCCAGACTTGCATCTAAAGGAAAATTTGAGGTAAGGCTTGAAGTCCACAAAATATCTCCAGCTAACTTAACAGAGCTTGAGTTATCCTGTCAAGAATAGGCAAACTCTGCACCGCCCCATAGTAGAAACTTATCCTAAATGATTTTGGGGCATTACTGCGGCAAAAGGGACTTGCACCAAGTAGTAAGGCAAGAGGTGTGAAAACTTATGCATATCAAGATTTTTTTTGTTTTCCTATTCTTAATTACTTTGTATATATTTCTATAATTGTTGCCAGTTTTTTCTCAAGGCTTATTGTGAACTTTCTTGTCCAGTCCACTATTCGTGCTTTAAGCATCTAGCTTCCATTTGTAGGGTTTTTTTTAATATAATTATTTCAATATACATCCTAACATCATTGAATGAAAGGGAAAATAGGAATAAAGAAGCAAAATCTCTTAAGGACAACAAAGAAAAGAGTCCTATAGATCACAAAATGTTAAAGAGGGGCCCGTCAGTAAAAATCTAAATGAAATAAACAAAAAAGACTGTCAGGCCACCATAGTAGACATCCACTTTATCCAGATGGGCCGTTGGCAAGTAAGACACAGGGTTTCTGCTTGCCTGCAAAATGTCTTTAAGCTGCTTAGAATAAAAAAAAAACTGTTTACCCCCAAAACACCAAGTAGCACTTACAAGGAAATGTCAAAATCATGCTTGCACCTAAGACCTGGAACCTTGGCTTAAGTGCCACAAATTCACTACGCCTTATTTCTGTATCCCGAGCTAAATCAAACACTTGAATCTTTGATCCTAAGAAAAGTTCATCCATGTTTCTGAAATAAAGTCTCAAAACCAAATTTCGATCTAGTAGTCCTGTCAGCTATTATGTCAAGGAAATCTTCCAAAAACTCAATCAAATTCATCTCTGCTGATTATACTCCCTTCTCTTCTCCTGCTTCAGAGCTGCCACCAGCTTTTGCAATCCTGCTCAGGGGTAAGTACTGAGCTCTTGCTACAGGTGTAAGTACTTCAGCCAGCATTTTCAGCGCTTCCTGCAGATATTTATGTAGCATATTAATTAGGGAAATCAATGGACATTTTGGAACATTACAAAATCTTAAAATTTCTTTTGTCTGGTTTTTCTAGAAATTTACTTTGCGATAGAGAAAATCTTCATCCTTAATTTGAACAGAGTTTACAACTTGTAATCTCCAAGGCTGGATTCTACACAGTCTAATTTAGCAGAGCACTGAGTCAAAACCTGAGCCTGGTCTGCTGTTAGAAACCCAAGTCTTTATGTTCTTCATTTTTCCAGACTATTAATTGCCTCCTAGATCATTTCTACTGACACAGTAGATAGCTTCTTCTTGACGGTGGGATATGTTGGAAGTGGTGAGCTCCCCCCCCCCCCATCAGAAGCTCGTCCAGAAATTCCTCCACGTCCACAATGAATCCCACTATGATGCTCTTTAGTTCCATGTTTAGGTTTAACTTCGCATTTCCTTAATCAATCATATATCTGGTTTTGATTATCTTCTGATTGCTGAAGTAACTATTTCCCTCTGTATATGTACTTTAGCCAGTCATTTTTCTTGTTTGCTCATTTGATTCTTTAAAGATTTTCTCTTGTTTCACAAATCCTAGGTTTTTTTTTCCTCATATGCTCAGGGATTCTTACTCATTGTTCTGTTTGTTGGAATACTTGCCCAAGTTTAAAGAAAAAGATCAATTTTGGACACTTATTGTCATACTTCAACATTTTTTATTGTTTCCAATGCATTAGTTGGAAAGAATTAAAAAGAGAGGTTGAAAATATCTGTCTGTTGTCAGGGGGCAAATTAATTCTCCAGTAATTTAACCAGTGAAGAGACACATCAAGTTTGAAAATAGGTCAGATTGGATTAGGAGTTCCAGCTTCGGCAATATAGAAAATATAAAAGTTTATACCAGTTTTGATTCCCCCTTACCTACCCCACTACTCCCCCCCAAGCTGCTCCCACCTGCCAAAACTATCCTCTTCCACAACTAATCCACTGTCCCCAACTGCCCCATCCCCCAAAACTACCCCCCTGTAACTATTCCACCACCTTCCAATCTTCCCCACTTCCAAAACTATGCCCTGCAACTACCCACTACTCCCACAACTACACCACCCACTCCTTCAACTATCCCCACCACAACTACCCTAAGCACCAACTATGCTCTTTCAACAATTCCCCCACTCTCAAAACTATTCCCTATAATTACCCACCCTCAGACTACCCCAGCAACTATGCATCCCAACTCTCTAAGAAAGCCCATCCCCCATAAACAAAGCCACCCTCTCCTTTTTTTCCTTTAAAAGTCAGACACACAGTCAGCATAGTTTCACTCATGCACACACATTCTCATGTAGGAGGATTAGAAAGAATTCCATAAGCCATGCTCTACATGCTTTCCCCATTTGTTGCATATTTGAATTTCTTTCATGCTGTTAAGTACCATATGTCTGGATGCCTCTGATAGATTATGCATATAGAGTTACTATTTTTATAAAACCCATTTTTTATTATGCTCATGGCCATATAGTCTCAGCATACACTGATTCTTATGTTTGTTTTATGTTTTATTATGCTTGATATACTGCACCTTCACCAACGCAGCAGGGCGGTGGACAATTAAAATAAACAAACAGCAAGAAATTGGAAAAGGAACATCTAAGTTTGATAGGAAAGGTAGTTCAGTCATACAGAGGGGATAAGAGGACAGAGGAGGGCAAGGGCAGGAGACCTAAGAATCTGAAGGTGGCATGTCAAAGGCTATTTGAAAGAGATGTGTTTTGAGCATGGATTAAAATTTGGGATAGGAAAGTTCGAGACAATGGGCAGTGCATTCCATAAGTCTGGGCCAAGGAAGTAAAAGGAGTTGCTGTGGATTCTAGCTGGACTCTAGTGGCAGGGGGAAGATGCAGGTGATTGGCATGAATGGTGCAGAGGACACGATGTGGGGAATGAAGATGAAGAATGTCTGAAAGGGATCTGGGTGTGCTGGTATGTAAGTCTTTGTGGACCAGGGTGAGGAGTTTGAAATGAATACAGTACTTGAGTGGGAGCCAGTGAAAACAAATCAGAAGTAGAGTGATGTAGTCAAAATGGGAAGCGTGAGCAATGATTCGGATGGCAGTGTTTTTACTAGCTGTAGGTGATGCAGTTGGTGCTGTGGGAGACCAGAGAGTACGATATTACAATAATCAAACTGAGACATGACAAGAGTTAGGAGAAGAGTAGACAGCAAGGGGGGGGGGGGGGGGGAGAGAAAAGGACAAACAGCATGGATCTGGCAGAGGGAGAGAAACGAATGGCTACCTTGTTGGCTTGGAGGAATTTTCTTGTTCTTACTGTATATTACTGTATGTACAATTTAAGATCTTTATGGAGCTATTCTTGCAATTCCAAAGTTATATGGGAGTATGGGAATTCCAAGGTGATTGACAGCTTGTATAGATGCCTTCCTGCTCATGTTATTGTATGTTATAAACTTCAATCAAAGGGAGTTGTTCAGTTTTATTTAGTTTTATGTTAAGAAAATATGCTTTTCACTACCTGGAGTTGTTATGCTAAATGATGTGTAGAGCTGTAAAGCATCAAATCATCTACAGTCGGAAGATATAATGTTACCTGTTGGTCATTAGTGTCTTTAGGATCAAGAATAAACACCATGACGCGAGGAATTAAAAAGTACTCAGTAGATTTGGTGACAAGGACTCTTACTGAAATATTTCTTGCTGGATCTTGATTCTAGGCATGGCAAATTGTCCAGCTTCATAATTCAAATAGAATGTAGTATTTTGCACTTTCATGGTGAATTTGAAAACAGACTCCATATTTATGAAAGTTCTTTCATGAATATGAAAACTCTGTTAATACTCTTGTTGTAAGGTCGAGGCAGAGGAAAGAGTGAGAAAGATGGGAGAGAGAGAAAAAAGGTATATTCGAAAAAAGAAAGCGGAGACTTGTTTGTCTAGCTGGGCTTAAAAAAGCTTTGGACAAATTCCTAGAGGAAAGGTCCATAAACCATAAAGACTATCCAGGAAATCCAGTACTTGCCCCGGGACAAGCATTGTGGAACTTGTGAGCCTTCTTGGGAATCTGCCAGTGGATTGGCCACTGTTGGAAATAGGATACTGGGCTTGATGGACATTGGTCTGACCCAGTATGGCATTTCTTATGTTGTTATGTTTCAGCAAGGGAATCAGGGGAAACACAGAAACATGATGGCAGAAAAAGACCATACGGTCTATCCAGTCTGCCCTTTCATACCTATTACTATAGTCCCTTTTTTTTCTTTAGAGATCTTCTGCATTTGTCCCATGCTTTCTTGAATCCAGAAACTGTCCTAGTCTCTACTACCTCCACTGGGAGACTACTCCATGCATCTACCACTCATTCCATAAATAAATAGTTCCACTCCTGAATCTATCCCCTTTCACCTTCATCTCTCAAAAACCATCATTGTAGATGAGGCAGGACAGCAAGGGTAGAGTCAGACGTGTAGGACCAAGACCATTGTGTCTCTGTTCCGATCCCAAGAAAGCCTTCAGCCTTTCTTCTATGACACAGATCTGATTAGAGTAGCGGGTAAGCAACCTTTTTTCAAATGCAGCCCCAGGTATGGTGAATGAAGAGTAAAATTCATCACACCATGCAGATATTGAGAAATTAGGCTGATAAATAAAAAATAATCAAACACTCTTTAAATAAGTTTATTCAACAGATGTACAAATCCTTCTGAAATTAATAAGCCATTCATCCATCTTTAGGGTGAACATGGAAGAAACTAATTATAACTAATTATAACAATAACAATTACTGTAAGTGACTGAAGCAAGGAAAAATGTGAAAATAGCACACTTGAAACAGAAGCAATCCAATCCACTCACGGTGGGGCCCCGGCTGACTCAGGAGTACTGTCTGATAGCACTGCATTACTGAGTCAGTCAAAGGGTGATACAGAATGAGTGAGCGATCATGTGATAATGGCAGCACGCTCTCACTGGTTGATTCTACACAGCAGATCACACAGTTAAGGAAAGAGTTGGTTATATTTTATTCTTAAAACCAAAATATGGCAAACTCAAATTTCACTCTCATGGCAAATTAGCCACTTATGGCAACTGGTGATAGGGGTTGCCCACCCTGGGACTAGCTATGATCAACCATAGGATTAGTTATGGTTACCCACTATTCCACAATGGCTGGTATTCCAAAGCATGAATAGCAGGGTTGGACGTATTGCCTGGACATCCAATCCGCTCTCAGCCACTGAACACGATTCCAAACCCAGCGCTCCACGCAAATACAGAGTGTTTGCGTGGGGAGCACTGGACGTGGGCGGAAGGGGGCGGTGCTGGGACACTGCAGGGGAGGGACCAGCTGCCAGGACATACAGAGGCAATTCCGGTGATGCCTCTATACGTTCCCCGGCTCCAACTTATACGCCTGGCTTATTCCACCCCAATGGTGGAATAAGTGTTGGGTGCCCCCCATATCGTGCACCACACACCCCTGCAGAAGGGTCATCCTGCCACACTGTGCCCCTGCAACCATGATCTGACCCACAGAAGCTGCCGGTGGTGGCCAGATAATGGACTGCAGGGACATATGCAAGCCAAGGCATTCTGAACCATGCTATGGATGGTTCGTTGCCATGGTGCCAGGATGTCATTGCTCCCTCACATGAGCAGTGGCGTTCTGGCATCTACATATGGGGTGCGCCTGGGTGTCCAAGTCTACGATTCTGTCATCGTGGGTACATCAAGGTCCTGTGGCGGCAGAATCAGGAACATCTCCGGCACATCCAGGTTTTCGCCAAGCAAGGCACCCAGACATGAAATGCCCATACCATATGATGAGTCCGAAAACATTTTTTTGTCAGACACCTTTTCAAAGATACTAGGCTATATTAAGCAGGTTCCACCAGAATCCATTTTACTTTCTTTTACTAATTCAAACTGTATTATAAATAAATGTCCTATAGTCACTTCAAATATCTCAATGCATTACAACATTCGAAAATAGACATCGTCGTATTTCAAACCAACATTTTCAGTTCTGCATCAGGGTAATCGCATTGATTTACTTATCCGATAATAAGTATCAATTAAATTATCTATCTTTCACCACACAATTCCATGTCTGACAGCTGCTGGACAAATTCTTGGAGGAAAAGTCCATAACCATTATTAAAGTGGACTAGGAAAATCCACTGCTTACTCCTGGGATAAGCAACATGGAATCTATCTACGTACCTTTTGGGAACCTGACAGGTACTTATGACCTGGAATGGCCACTGTTGGATACTGGGCTTGATGGACCTTTGGTCTGACCAAGTATAGCAAATCTTTTTTTCCTTAGAATGATAACTGGCCTGTTCTCCAGCAGCCAGCACGGACTCAATGGCATGCATTGCATTTTCTATATAACATAAAACAGAACTGTAAATAGTTTTGCATGGCAGGCTGGGTTCTGGTTGGAATCGTGTGGGGATTCTCACCAACCAAACTGACAAGGTCAGCTGGCAAGATACCTGCAGGATAGGTAGAATTGTTAAATTTATTGCCAAGGACCAGCACACACTTCATGTGGACCCTTCCTTCTCTTCCTGGTAGACACCCATCACAAATACACAAATACGCAACAGACAACAACCATATCCACATATGTACAACACAACTCACCCATTTGCAATATGCAATATGCAATTTTTCAGAACTTTGAATTTCCATACATATGCTTACCAAGTAGAAAAAAAGCTACTATGGTATAAAATCAGGCAACTTTATTACATTAGGGTTATACATAAAAACACTTTCACTCATTAAAGACTGGATAATTCTGATTTTTTTTAAAATCTGCCCCATTTGTATCAAATCAGTTATGATAAATTATATTTACAGTCAGAAAAAAAAATTAGAGAGCACAAACACTTATCTTAAGGTATTTATTTTTTCTGGTTCCCAAATAAGATTTAAATTTGAGTTACCCCATTTTAAAAAAACGTATAGGGTGAACAAAAAGCCCCTGTGGAGTGAGAGTACACTTGCCTCAAAACAAGTGCTGACATGCAACAGCTTAAAGCAGCAGGAAGGAGGGTAAACTGAGAAGGTCACTAGATGGGTAAAATACCATGTAAGCCCTTCCCACCAACAGCACTGCTTTCTATAGTATACTGGGGATTTGCACAGATAAACAGGGACCTTTTGATTATCTGCATTTGCATGAAAATGTATGCCTGCCCATATAAACACACAGTAATAGAATTCTATAACATAAGGGGGAAAAGCTACGTTGGCTTTCTAATAGAAAACAGGCAGCGAAGTGCTTAGTCCATGAGATAGCTGGACATCTACAAAGTGTTTACTCTAGTCTACATTTCTATATTGAATGCTAGTTACTGCAAAATAACCAAAATGAAATGACACTTTTTTAATGAATTAAATACATTTGTCATTCAAGATCTATCACATCTCTTTTCAAGTCAGCACAGAACTGCAACGTTATTCTGTACACTGACAGCTATTTTTATCATCCTCTCCACAGTTTGCTGACCTGTACTCTTTATTATGCCAGATTACACTAATGTGTCTGTGTTGAGTGTATCTTGTCTTTCAGCTGCAGCTGGCAACAGCATACCCAAGCAACTGAACCCACATCATCTGGTTGGCAAAAGACCTCAATGGATCTCCGCAAAGCAAGGACAAGAAGCCTTTCTATGAGATAACACCCACAGTCTGGCACATTCCTGCATGAAGCAAGTGGAACAATGTCCTATGTCTCCTGCAGCCAGAGACATGGATGCATTAGTGGACTAGAACCTAAGGTTGCCTCCAGGCATTGCCGAAATGGTTGCAATTCACTGTCAGAATAAAGAGAACTGCTGCCTGCCATCAACAGAGGATCGCAACACAAAAATTCCCACATCTACTTGGCCCTGGTGGTTGAAATCTCACTTTTACCATGCACTGAAACAACTGAAATAACTAAGAGGCAAGGCTAGAGAATACTGCAGACTGTACGGTCTGTATTTGATATATTTAAAACCCTAGTAAATAAATCCTAATAAAATGCTGAGATAGCATAGTTACTCACCTGTAACAGGTGTTCTCCAGGGATAGCAGAAATCAGTCCTCATATATGGGTGACACCTCCCCAGGCGACTGGGGTCTTAGGAAATGAAAAGCTGCGAGACTTTGTGGTGGCCCTGGGTAGTTGCAGGTAGGAGATCAGGACCCTCTTACAATCCACAGTATGGAGGACAGTCGCTGCCTTGCCGGTATGGGGCGTGGAAAAAAGGTGGGGAGCACCACCTTCTGGTTGAGGTGGAAGGCGAATGCCACCTTCGGATGGAATTTAGGATGGATGCGAAGAAAAACCCTATTCTTGTAGAACCTGGTGTAACGTGGCTCGGCTACCAAGGCCTGAAGCTCACCAACTCTGCAGGCAGAGGTGAGCGCCACCAGAAAGACGACCTTTCAGGAGAGGTAACGCAAGTGACAGGTAGCCAGAGGTTCAAAAGGCGGCTTGGCGAGCTGTGTCAGAACCACGTTGAGGTCCCATTCTGCTGGGAGGGGGGGGGCAGGCGGATGGGAGGCTTAGAGAGCAGAAGGCCCCGCATAAATCAGGTAATGAGGTGCTGTGTAGAAAGAGGCTTGCCCTCTATGGAATGATGGTGCACCAAGAGTGCACTCAGGTGCACTCTGATGGAGTTGGACTTGAGTCCGGTTTGCGACAGGTGAAGCAAATATTGTAGTACCGTGTGCACCTGGCAAGAGAACGGGTCAACCTATTGCTCCACACACTACAATGAGAATCTGCGCTACTTGAAGGCATAAGGCCTGTCTTGTGGAGTCCTTACGAGAGGCCAGGAGGACTTCCTCCACCTCCATTGGGAGGTTGAAGGGTGCTAAGGCTAACCGTTCAGCAGCCATGCTGTTAACGACAGGGACCCCAGGTTGGGGTGAAGAAGGGAGCCCTCCTCCTGGGTCAGTAGCCCCAGGGCATTCCCCAGAGGGACTAAGAGCTCCGCTGAGAGGTGGAGCAACAAGGGAAAACAAGGCGTCTGAGCCACTGTGGGACCACTAGGATCATGGAAGCCCTCTCCCACAAGACCTTGAAGAGGGTTCAGGCGATTAATGGCATGGGAGGGAAGGCATTCAGAAGGCCCTGTGACCACAGAATCAGGAAGGTGTCTGCTGCTGCCCGGGACGGATGTCTTGATTGCCAGGAAGATGGCCTTGAGCACCAGCAGGTTGATCTGCTGCTGGTTCTCCACTAGGGACCAGTTGCCCTGTGCGCGCAGTTCTTCGCAGTGGGCACCCCAGCCTACAGTAGAAGGGACGCGTCTGTGGTGAGGATCCTCTGGGCATATGAGAACTGAAAAGGCATGCCCTCCTGCAGATGCTGTGTGCCCTCAACCAGTCGAGTGACTCCGCTAGCTGACGGGACACTACAACCCTGTCCCGGAGCCTGCCTGTGAGCGGAGACACCACTTAGCTGCCCGCTTCTGGAGGAGGGTGTTGGGAACCACATAAACTGTGGATGCCATGTGGCCCAATATGTGGAGCATTAACTGAGCTGACCACTGCACCTCGGTGGCCAGGGCGATCTGCTCTGTCCATGGGAAGAAGCACTTTGGCCTGAAGAGTGTCCAGCTGGCCTACTATGAACTCCAAGTCCTGTGTTGGAGTAAGGTGTGACTTGGGGTGGTTTATCATGAACCCCAAATACTGCAGGACCTTGAAGGTGTGGCCTGTGGCACCTCGTTGTCTGTGTCCCATCTTTACGAGCCAATCATCCAGTTATGGGTAGACCAAGGCCCCTTGGAGACGGAGGTAGGCAGTCACCACTGCCAGACACTTGGTGAAGACTCTTGATGAGGAGGCTAGGCTGAAGGGCAATATCCTGTACTGGTAGTGGTTGCCCCCAACCATGAACCTTAAATACTGCTTGTGACTGGGAGGAATAAGGATGTGGGTGTAAGTATCCTTTAGGTCCAAGGAGCATAGCCATTCTCCCTGCTGGAGGTATGACAGCAGTGTTCCAAGGGAGTGCATCTTGAACTTCTCCCGCACCAGGAACTTGTTCAGGTTTTGCACATCCAGAATGGATTTTAGGCCCCTGTTCTTTTTGGGTCCACAAAGTAACAGGAATAGAACCCCTTGCCCCTGAGGTGGAGGCGTACTGGTTCCACGGCTCCGTCTCTGATGAGGCCTACGAGTTCCTGCAAAGAAAGGGGCAGACGTCCGGTCCAAGTGAAGGAGACAGCCTTCTCTGACCACCTGGAGACCCAGGTGTCGGTTATGGCTGGCCACCGATCGGCAAAGTGGATCAGATGCTCCCCTGTTGGCAGCTGCTCCTCCCTCCCCCCCCCCCCGGGAGGAGAGGCTATGCTCAGGGAGTCAAAACCCCGATCCAGCCTAGGCAGGAGCCGGTGTTTGGGGCCTAGAGCCCTTAGGCTTGCACTGGTCTTGGCCCGGTTCTTTGCCCTGGTGACCCTTCTGGGGGGCCTGGTATGAAGGACAGCCTTGGTAGGGTTGGTCTATTCTATGAAAAGGGGGCCTCTTCCCCGATGGTTTCTTCTTGGAAAGGGTGGAGGTCTTCCTGGAGAATCGAGTCCTCATGACATACTCTGTCTCAATCTGCGCCGCCTTATCCTTCATTGGTTTACCGAAGAGGTTTTCAACAAGGCAGGGGATATCAAGGAGTTTCTTCTGGACCCACTGCTCAAGGTCCGATGTTTGGAGCCAGGCCTGGCATTGGGCACTGATACCTGCAGCGGCCACCCTTGTATTGGACTTGAAGCCGCCATAGGTGGCTCGAGACATACTTGGAGCACTTCCTGACACCCTTTGTGAGGGTTTGGAATCACTGGAGGGTTTGGAATCACCAAGAAACCTGCGAGTTCATTTGCTAGGTCTTGGAGATACATGCTGATATACAGCTGGTAGGCTTAGATTCAGCAACTTAGCATCGAGCATCCAAGGGCATCGAGGGTGCGGGACACCCTGACTGAGGGCACGGAGGAGTCAGTTTTCAGGCTTTTTTGACAGCACAAAGTCATGTCTACCACTATAGAGGTGTGAGGGAGTTGCGCTTTCTGAAAGCTGGGGCCCTGATGGACCTGGTACATGGTGTTGAGGTGCTAGCTAACTACTGGCACAGACACTGGTGTCTCCCACATCTGAAGGAGTCGTCGTCTGAGGATGGCGGGAACAGGGACCGTTAGGGCCTCCTTAGGTGGACCCTCATATTGGAGTATTTCAAGCGCCTCCGTGCGAGGATCTTCCTCTGACTTCGTGATGAGAGACAAGGCTTTTGCTATGTTCTGGACAAACACAAGGAAAGATGTGTCCTTGGGTGGGGACTGGTGCTGCCGGGGGAGACGGGTCTGAGGAGAGATTGCAGTGTTTACACGACTCCGGGGAAGCCTCGTCCTCGAACTCTCAGTCTGAGAAGTCGGTCGAGGACTCGGGGCCAGACAGTGCCTGAGGTATCAGGATTGATCAGTGACCCACGGCAGCTGTTTGGCCGGAGCCACAAGTGCTTGCCAGGAGGATCTAGCTCCCGAGGACCAGGAGCGGGATAGAAACCCTTGCTGGGGAATGGCTCGAGGCTCAGGGCTCCTGAGGATTGGCTCAGTGACTCGGGGAGTCCTCGATATCGAGGTAAATGTGGTCTCAGTGCGAACACCGGCAGAGCCTGGCATCGACGCTTGTTGTGAGACAAGGAAGGCAGTGATACTGCGTTCCAATGCCACCATCCTAGTTTCCCTCTCAGGAGTTACAGCCTTTGGCGAGGACACCAGGGTAACATTGGTGAGGAGAGGGAGTTTGACGGGACAGGCCTCAGTGGTCCGTGATCCATCGCCAGAGGCCTTGGTGTCTGTTTTGGGCACCTTTGCCGGACGCTCCCACTCTGACTCCTCGGAAATCCTTTGGGGGCTGTAGGACCTGGCATGGGACTTGCCGTGTGTGTCCCATTCTTAGGAAGAGGTTCTTGAGGATTTCTTCTTCTTGTGCTCATGCTCCGGAGAACCCTTATCAGAGTTTCCACGTGCCTGGTTGGATGCCGCGGGGGCTTTACGTGACTTTAAGGATCTGTTTGTGGCTTTAGATTGAAAGGCTACCAGGGATACCAGGGCAGAATCTGACCTGTGGAACATGTCGTCTTGCTTCTGCCTGTGACTTTGGATGGTCTTAGTGGACATCTTTTAGCACAGGGCACAAACCTCTGAGTCATGGTCGGCACCTAGACACCAGAGGCAACAATCGTGTGTATTGGTTAGGGACATGTTCTTTGCGCACGGTGACACTTTTTGAACCCACTGGCCATTGGGGCAAAAAAGGACCCCTGTGAAGTCAAAAATCCTCGACGCAAAAAAAAGGTGCAAAGCCGCGCTGGAAGAAAAACAAAAACAATGTCGAGACTTGATGCTGGGGCAACGGAGCTGAGAGGCGGGAAAGGGACTGGTGCTAACCGGAGAAAGAAAGAAAGATTTTTACATAAATTAATCAACTTTTTTCCGGGGAAGGAAGACTGACGTCTGTTGGACTCTGCGGAAAAGGGGAGACTGAGTAAGATGGCTCCCTTGGGCGGGAACCCTGTTTGCACATCACTACGGGCTCATTTGCTGCCAAGGTCTACATTCAAAAACATTCACCGATATGGTCCCCAAAGTAATTTAAATTTTTGTCGGAGCGTACCGAGGGAGGAATGAACTGTATATCATCCACACAAGATGGTACACGTCTTTTATTCATATAAGGTTCACCACCAAAAACTAGTATATGAAACACTCCACTTATCTGTAAATATGATGGAATTGAAAATTGTAGATACGAAAGCATGATGTGCACATTTCGGGACTGTATCCCTGTCTCAAGTTCCCATTTAATCCGTATTGATGATAACTGTCAAAAAACGCCCGATTAACATATGGCCATCTTTATAAGGACTCAGAACTTATGTGATTGGCTGACTTGCTTTCAATCTAGGGAGAACCTGCAATGAAAGAGAGGGAACACCCAACTCACAGGGGAATTCCTGGTTTCATTGGCCTATACAGACAGATTCGAAGAATGAGGCAAAATACATAAAAGAAAACCTTTGTGATGTCATCCAAATGTCATAAAGTAAATTCCAATTTTAAAAGAGACTAACCCAGTCAATTTCCCAATTTAACCCATGGGGTTGCATGGTGTTAAGAATGAATATCCAGCATTGTTGAAGCCACTGGAGCCTGTAAATCCTACCACCCCCACGAGGGTCATAAGGTACCTGATCAACAATTGTCCATCCTAGATCTTCAAAATCATGATGGTGAGTTCAAGTAGTGTTCCATGACGGGCGCTGACAGAACACCCTGACGGATACGGGATGCATGCTCACCAAGCCATATTTTAATAGGCTGAGTTGTCCTTCCAATATATAGCAACTTACATGGGCATTGTAGAACATAAACCACAAAAGAAGACAGACAGTTCGTAGACCACCTACGTGTATGAGAATAAGTTGTAGTCGGGTGCAGCCAGACTAGTCCCGGTAATGTCTGCGAACAATAATTACAGTTGTTGCAAGGTTCATGTCCCCTGGAGACTCGTGGTGGAATGGATGGTCTATCTATCGGCGAGGTAGATTTAACCAAAAAGTCACTCAAATTGGAGCCCCTCGAATAGGCTATCAAAGACTTATCAAAGCACGAGTGTAATTGTAACATAGACCAATGGTTATGAAGAATCCAAACAATCTCAGAGCTGCGATCTGTAAATGGTATAACCCCCTCAATCACTTCAGAAATTTGTGATGCAGCTGTGGGACGATCATGATCCAATAGCCACTCCCGTTGAACATGGTAAGCTCAACGGTAAGCCCTATCAACTACTTGTGTGGGATAACCTCTACAGAGAAGTCTATGTTTTAGATCCAGAGCATGTCGTTTAAATTCATTCAATGGAAAACAATCTACGTAACCTTAAAAACTGACCAAACAGAAGTCCTCTTCGAAGGGGACCTGGATGAAAACTTTGAAAGCTTAGGAGACTGTTTCGCTGCACCGGTTTTCTAGAAAGAGTTGTTCGTAATTCGCCCTCCTCCACAAAAACCATCATATCCACAAATTCAATTTTTTGTTGATCAGTGTGTTCTGTGAAATGGATGTTAGGTTTTAAAGAATTTAGCCAAATGATGAAGTTGTAGGGTGATTGTAAATCTGACGTC
Organism: Ichthyophis bannanicus; assembly: GCA_033557465.1. NCBI lineage: Eukaryota > Metazoa > Chordata > Amphibia > Gymnophiona > Ichthyophiidae > Ichthyophis > Ichthyophis bannanicus. The sequence continues at coordinate 1,175,436,064 of CM066031.1, forward strand.
CAGATGAAAAATATATCATCTAAAAAACGTTTCCAGAATATGACATGGTCGGAATATGGTGACCCCGATATATAACGATCCTCCACGTCAGCCATGTATAAGGTTGCTATAGAGGGAGCCACTGTAGCACCCATGCCTATGCCGAAAAACTGTTGGTAAAACACTCCCTCAGACAAAAAATAATTCTTCATCAAAACTAATCGAATGAGATCTATCAAGAAACACTTAGGGAGACTAGCAGGGGCAAATTGGAACAAATGCACACAATAAAACATATAAAGCCACAACGTCTAAAGTTACTAGAAAAACAGCCGTAGAAGGTAATGATAATAGAGACAACTGCTGCAAAAATTGTGTGGAATCACGAATGAAGGAGGATACCAAACACGCTTTTTGCTGTAAAAACACATCACAAAACTTTGATAATGGTTCTAGTACCGACCCATGGCAGGAAACTATCGGTCTGCCTTGAGGAGAACTCAGCGACTTGTGAATTTTCAGAACCATATAAATAATCAGAATTTTTGGATGTGATGCCAACAAGAATTTGTGTTCCTTTGGGGTGATCCAACCACTCTCCAAACCAGTTGTTAAAATAAACCTAATATCCTCCATCAAAGCTGGAGTTGGATCATCAGTAAGAATTTTATAAACTGTAACTTGTAACTGCGCCTATAGTGCCCCCCAGCAAAAGCATGTAGGGCTTAAGCGACCTGTTATCCTTCCTGAACAGCTACTTGACTTTTTCATGAGACAAAGCCCACTGGGAAATGTAGTTTTTCACTGTCCAATGAAGAGTAGTGTGGACTCAAAGTGGTTTTCAGAAAACAGGATTTATTTCCCTTCCGGACGGATTTCAGCGTGGAAAACAAAGGTAACAAAACCATATACTTCTGGTAAAGGACAAAATAAAAGTCTCCAACAGAAATAGCTTACTTCAGCAACAAACATTTGCTTCCCAGCAATTAGAGTAAAACAGTTCGGTACCTCACAGCTCTGTGCTTTTATCTTAAACTTCTGCAGTTTTCTGCAATGCTTAAATTCAGCGCAGGGAATATATTTCATCTGACCTTGTAATCGTACAATCCATCAATTCTTCGGATACATTTCCTAGCCCTGGCTCCGTTTCCATTAGCTCCTCATGGGAGTTAGGTAAGAATGTTTGTAACGTTGTTTCTGGGGCCACGCCCCTCCTGTCTATCTTAGGCTTTATATCATATTCCTGAATCAGGTATTGCTGCAAATGGTCATTATCAGTACAGGGATTATAAACACAGTCCCAACCTTCTGGATAACTAATATCACACTGGTTATTAACAGCCCTATTTAAAACCCAGTCTTTGGGCTTACCTCTTTGCCTGCTTGCAGACTGTTTTCTTTGAACTTTTGAAACAGCTGTGGGCTCAAAACCTGGTTTGTAAAATGAGTGTTGGAATTGCCTTCCTGGCTTTCTCTTCTCCTGGTTATTCTTACAATACTGCAGACAGTCGGGCCTGCTTCTGCTATCTTCTTCTCTGGAATAAAGCTTTATAAATGGCTCTCTCTCTGCCCTTAAACTTGGCTCTGGTTCTGGGCTTTTTCTCTGCCTTACTGAGCGTTCCGTTAGGCGTGCCACGGTTTCTCTTCCCGGTTCTGGACTGGGACTCTGCCTGTAGCTCTGCCTTGGCCTGGAACTCGGACTCCTCCCCGGTCCTCCTCTTGGTCTGTTGGCTGATCTGCTAACTGCTCACTTGGCTGGCCTCTTACCAGAACCCTTGGCTGGCCTTGTAGCTGAACTCCCAGCTGAGCTTGTGATGGAGCTTTTTGTGGAGCTCCTAATGACCACCCCTTCCTCTCTACTGAGGCCTCTTTATGTGTCTGACTTCTAGGGCAGTGCCTGACTCCTCCTCCTAGCAGGTGCTCTAATTCAGCTCGTGACTCTTGAGCTAACTGGCAGCAAGGGCGTGTTTCTCCCCCTTGTGTCTGGTTTCCGTGGCGACTACAAGCCATGTGCTTTTGTTTACCACCCAGCACTGCTTCTAGTTCTTCCTTTTTGGCTCTTTCTAAAGGGCTGGAGGGACCCACCATGTCACAAAACACATCTATCTGCCAAATGAGAGCGGAGAGAAGCATAATAATCCTGAGAGGACTGGAGCACTAATGCACCCCCTTTATTAGCTTTCCAAATCACTACTGAAGAGTCCCGAGACAATTCTTGGAGGGAATTCCAACTAACCCGATCTAAATTGGAGTGGTATCTATATGAGGCGTCCTCCAACCTTTTAAGATCTCTCGTAAGCAATGATTGATAAGTGGTTATAACAGGATCAGGGTTAGGATCCGGTGGCATCCATCGTGAAACTGGTTTGACCACCGATTCATCAATACTCTGTGGTTTATCATGAAAATAGTGAATAACACGTAATTTACGAAAGAACCGATGTAGAAATACCCGGATACGGAACAAATCATATCTTGTTGTTGGCACAAAGGATAAACCATAATTCAATACCTGTTCCTGTGTGGGTGGAAGAGAACGTCCAGTTAAGTACGTGTGTTCGGGGGCTCCCATTGCTTGTCCTGATAAGGACCTCGAGTACGTCTGCCTCGTGACTGTCTGGCACTGTTCTCTCTAAGCTGTGCACGTGTGCACGCGCACACACCTCGACAAGCGAGCGCACATACTTTACAACAGAGCGCACAAAAATTACGGTTCTGATTCTGATAGAAAACAACACAGACGTCTTAAAATTTAAAAGTTATGATTGTAATTACTAGAAATTTCCCGCTTCATTTAGTAATCGTCTATTTTCATTTAATTTGATTAAAATCAATGTGGTGTACATACTGTATTCTGACGTGTAGTCAAATTTTAAAGTATATAACTCCGAGTGTCGCTATGTGGCGCACAAAAATTTAACCTTCCTTCAAAAGCTGCACACAGCTGATATTTTATGCGCACATAGCCTACAGAAAATTAGAGGGAACATTGCTGTCCGGACCGAAAATCCTGATGTTCCCTATGGGAGAAATTGTTAGACAGATGTGAATCTGAAGTACCCATACTGTCATCTATATCCTCAGAAGACATCTCAAATGTAACTCTTTTTTGAACATTTTTATTTTTTTCATACATCCAGCGGTATACCTTCCCAGTCTCATAATCCGTTTTGTCACGTAGAAATTTCTTCATTTTCAATGACTTGAGATAATCAAAAAAACTCTTAATCCTTCAATCAATCTCTTCCATCCGTAACTTAAAAGGGTCATCCCCCAATGAATTTTTCAGTTGTCCGAGACTCCTCAAGTTATGTTTTCAACGTCTCCTCTTCCTGAATAGTCCGCTCCAAGATTAATGCTATGAGATCAAAGCTGCATTTGTTAGAAATCATGTTCCATTTCGCGATGAACTCCGTATCCCACTTAAACATTTTAGGTGCTCTAGTCATCCTTAACCCGCGCGGTATTATGCGAGTCTTTAAATATTGAGTCATACCCGCTCCATGTAGTTGTGCCCGTACCAAGCATTTTCGCAAAGCTTTAAATTCAGCGATAGAAATACCTGCCTCATCTTCCCAGTGATCTTCATCAAACAATGAAGGCCTCTGTCTGAGTTTATTCAATTGTTCTTCCGTGAAAGCAAAAGTGTCCACAGCCATAATTTGAAAGGTGTTCCTCTCTTTCATTGCAGGTTCTCCCTAGATTAACAGCAAGTCAGCCAATCATATAAGTTCTGAGCCCTTATAAAGATGGCCGTATGTTAATCGGGCGTTTTTTTGACAGTTGTCATCAGTATGGATTAAATGGGCACTTGAGACAGGGATACAATCCCGAAACATGCACGTCGTGCTTTCGTATCTACAATTTTCAACTGCATCATATTTACAGATAAGTGGAGTGTTTCATGTATTAGTTTTTGGTGGTGAACCTTATATGAATAAAAGAAGTGTACCGTTTGGTGTGGATGATATACAGTTCATTCCTCCCTCGGTACGCTCCGACAAAAATTTAAATTACTTTGGGGACCATATCGGTGAATGTTTTTGAGTATTTAATTTTTTCACTGTGATAGGGTTTGTTTTCCTTCTACATTCAGGCAAGTTTATTATCTATTGTGTTTCCTTTTTCTGATGTATATGTTTGGTTGGGCAGTATCGCTGTTATTTATAAATACAGGTTGCATGCCCAATTTGTTTATTGATTATTTTCTAATTGGCATTTTGCTGTTTAACTTTTGATGCCGCACTTGGCCTCCTATATATAGTAGACTTTTACAGGGTGCATTTTTAGAAATATATCCAAAATCCATTTGGCCATGACATAATTGTCTTTGGGTTGGTCTGCTCTGTTCACTTTTGTGCCGTTTCCATGATTTGACTTTTGACTTTTGCAGTCATTCCATTTATAGTTATAACATGAGTTCTGCCTGTTCTTTAAATAACTTTTCCTTTTTTACATCACGCATCTCGGTTCATGTTCCTTCATGTTTTTAACTGACGTTAGTCGTGGTGGTTTCTTTTCTCTTGTTTTACAAGATCATTTAGAGTTTGACTGATAAAAACCAAACTAAAAAAAAAATTTGAACATAAAGATGATTCATTGTCATTTTTTTATAATTATTATTTGCTTTCATCTTCTATTTATATTTACAGCAAGTGACGTTCACTGATCAATGCTCAGTTGTTCTCTATAGTTTTAAGCCTTATTAGTAACAAGTAACCCCTGTGGTTTCTCAGCCTCCTTCTCTCCCTCGTTACACCCATGGTGGTTTTTTACTGATGGTATTAGATGCATGATATGCAATTAGCTGCTTTTGTCCCGTTATTTGGCTTTGTGATAGTTCAAATTGAGTTGACTCACGTCCTTTTTTATCATTATGGCACTTATATAAGTTCTTTTATTACTGTCATATGCACATTTTATATGTCTACTATTGTTTAATTTTTATGACGCAGTGTATTGTTTTAATTTTAACTCCTGGGAGTACTTGAATTCACAGTTTTTAATTTAAACACAAGTACTTTTACAGCTGTTCTCTTTGAGGTTCCCCCTGATGAAGGCATAGCCGAAATGCGGCTGTGTATGGGGTCTAGTTAATAAAGGACAGTTTTACTATCTTATGTTTTATGTGTATTTGCACAGCTAGCAGCGCTATCTAAATGATAAGCATTAGTAGTTTGCTCCAAGTTAATTTGGATTGTCCCTGGAGGCTACTGGTGACAGCAGAGAAGCTGTTGCTGTTACTGTGGCAATAGCTGTGTCTCTCATGGATTCCCCTGCCAGGATCCTAGTAGTGGGTGAGATGATTTTTTGATTGTGAGCAGCCATTATTTCAGACCCACAGGAACTGGCAGTGCCATGGTGAAACCAAGAGTTGCTGTTTCTTGCTGAGGTGAAAAACCACTGCTTTAGTTTCACTTTTATTCTGTGTCTAAATCTTTTCCTGTCGCTCTTTTTTTTTTGAATGGTCAGAGCTACTAACTTCTGAGGAGAAAGGAGTCGGAGGCTTGAGGGCTCAACTGCACTTGTCCACGAATAAAAGTTAGCTGACTAACAGAGACTCTGACACGGGAAGTGGGAACTAGCTATGCAGGCACAAAGAAGGGACTTTCTAAAGCTGGGGAGGGCTCCAGGCACTCTAGCTCTGTCAGTGACCTCACCAGATAGTGTGTCTGCATTTGCCCTGCTTGTCTAGGGACAAAAAAAAGTTTATTCTATTTTGAGCTGAACAGAAATATTCTGGAATTTATAAAGAAGCCTCATACCAATAGCTAGAAGCCCTCACTTCACACAAATATTTAGCATAGCAAGAATTCTCTTGATTCTAAGAATATAACCCAGAGATGCTCAACCAGGCCTAGTTTTCAGGCTATTCACAATGAATATTTATCAGACATATCTGCAAACAAACATTCGATCAAAGAGCCACATTCAGTTTTCATTGTTTGGCTATCAGGAAAGCTAGACCCTCAGACTAGAACTGTGCACCTCAAATGTAATCAATTTGAATAAAAAAAATGAAAAATTATCAGTAAAAAGTATTTTATTTACTTTTTCTTTATATTATTGTATTAACCTGCACTTTTAAAATAGCTCCTTTTGGGGTTCTACTCTCCCACTTCAGTGATCTGCAAAGGTCAGTGTGTACAAGAAAACAAGAGATGCCAGAGGGTCCATCAAGCCCAGTATCCTGTTTCCAACAGTGGCCAATTCAGGATACAAGTACCTGCCAGATTCCCAAAAAGATACACAGATTCCATGCTGCTTATCCTGGGGGTGTGCAATGTTATTGAACAATTATTCTGGGCAATTTTTAACAAGGGTACAGCAATATGAGCTAATCCAACTTTTACCATGAGCTTAATGAACCACATCTCGGCAAATAAGGTTCTAAATTTGCTTCTACAATTGTGAGAAAAAAAATCAAAATATCTCAGCAATACCTATCTAAAGTTGAATTAAAAAGCTTGAATGGTTCAAGCTGGTAAGGAATAGGTCTCAAACACAAGTACCATCTACGACTGGGCCACAATCACTTTGCCTTAATAACGGTCTTCCTGTATAACCACTGATACTCTTGATGGATGGTACACTGTGGCAAATCCCTTGGTCTCATCCATTTGTAGCTGTAAGTTACAGTCACCCATAGAAAGGGAGGAAGAGATGACCTCATGCACGGGCAGGAAGAGGGCTCTAAGGAATACAACAAGGTGAAAGTGAAACTTGGTCAGAATGGAAAAAGCAAATAAAAACAAAAGGCATATTCAAGAAAAGAGGGAGGTAAGCATTGCTTTTCCTGGAACCTGCCTATTTTGGGGGATTGAGTGGACCAGGAAAGTTGAAAATGTGGGATAAGAGAAGGAGACTACTGAAGAGAACAGAAGGGATGAGAGGGTTGGATTTGAAATGGGGATTGAGAAAGGAGACTGGAAGAGGAAGAGGAGACTAAGGGAGGACAGGATGGAGTGATAAAAGGGAAAAAGGAGAATGAGGAAGCACAAGGGGAGGGGAGGCAGAGGTGGCTGAGGAAGAGCAGGGCAGAAGGGATGATGAGAGTGAGAATCAACGAGATTGATGTGAGGAGGAGGGAGACTGGTGGACACCTACACAACAGCTGATAAGTGAATCAGAGGTAAAAATCACTGCTGATACTGCTCTTCAATTTTGTTTGGGACAATGAGGGATTGGGGGAAGGGATGAGAAATCTCAGCCCCTGGCTCCTAAAATTTTGGGCTGATTTCTAGACTGAAAAAATTTGTCAAGGCCTGGTGTACCTGCTATAACTGAAGGTAACCCTCCTTGAACTACTATTGAAAAAGCATGAGCTAAATCCATAGCTTTTTAAAATTATTTTACTAAGAATATTAAGCAGCCTAGAGAAGGCTAACTTAATGCAAAACCTGCATTCGTGGGCATAGCTGAACATGTGACAACCATTGCATCAGTCTGTACACAGCCCTAAGAGAGGTAATTTAGAAGCCCTATTCGTGAGTTGGACATCTGAAATGGGCACTTGAACAGGCAAAGTATGGAGACATCCCCAGGGTCATTTTAGAAGCTGGGTATATAGACATCCTCAGCACAAGAACATCCATGTAGCATGGGGAGTGGGGGGGGGGGGGGTGGCATGGCTTGGAAAGAGCAAGGAAGATGCACAATCCGGTGCAATTTCAGAACGGCACATGCTTGTCTGGCCCTGGTTGGTAAGACGTCCATGCCTACATGCCTATACCTGCTCCTGACCACAAATAAGATTAAAAAGTGCTGATTTCATGGATATACTTCTTCTAGGGCAAAGTGTAAAATGCGTTTACATCACCACAGTTTTCTTGCTTGGAGAAACTTGTGCGCAAATACATACTCTGAACATATTACTGGCCTGCACCACATGTCTCGAGTATCTGAAATGGCAGGCCAGAATGTGCAAGTCTTATAGCACAGTTGCCCCTTCTGAAATACACCCCCTGCTGGCATGTCCAAATATCCAGTTCTGAGGCCATGCAATTCAGGGATGTCCACATTTGTGAAATGGCCTACAGCCGCATACATACCTAGCCTTGCGATCTGCATGGGGCCCACCTCCATAACTGGTTACTGGGACGTTCATTTTTCAGGGTAGAGATGGAGAGATTTCAGAAGGCACTTTTACATACCTCCCTTCACTGATGCCACCCCCCCACCCCCCCCAGGTTTTGGATGTTTTGCTCTAGACATTCCATATTCTTACTAGATGTCCCTTCTAAAATGCCACTTTAAGTGTTCAAAAAAACATTAAAGAACTTTAAGCTATTTTGCATAAAACCAAAAAAATGATCTTGGCTGCACACATTTAAATGTATCCTTCTCATCTCTTTCACTTTACTACTGCTACTATTAATCATTTGTATAGTGCTACAAAGGCGTATGAAGCGCTGTACATATAGATGTAAGACACAATCCCTGCTCATCAGAGCTTACAATCTAATTGAGATAAAACACATAGTGGAACTGGGGAGTAAAGCATGATAAAATAAATCAGTAGTGGACAAGAGAGTGAGGAGCATCAGGATCCAAAAGCAGCTTTAAAGAGGTGGGGATTTTTTCCTGGATTTGAAAAGGGCTAGAGAAGAAGCCCAATGCACAGACTTAGGTAGTTTGTCCTAGACATAAGGACCGGCAAGATGAAAGAATAAAGTCTTGAGTTGGCAGGGGCAGAGAAGGGCACAGATAAAAGGGATCTGCCAGAGGAGCAGAGTTCCCGAGGAGCAGTGTATAGTGAGAAAGGGACTCCCCTCTGCAGCAGCCAATAGCAGGAACAGCTCCTGAAGATACCGGGTGAGCGGAGAGGTGAGCTCTTCCTTCACTCCCTCCAAACTACCAATCAGGCACCCTCATGCATGCCGCTGCAGGAACTTCAAATGCGCCCGTGCCTGGCAGGCCCATACCTAAGGGTCACACCAAAGGGCCCTTTAGTGTTGCCCTTAGGTGGGGACCGAAGAGGCTCTATCAACCAAACAAAAGACCACAACTACTCCACTGAACCGCCCTAGCAGCAAATTAAACCAACAGAATGGCATCACAATACCCCTACCATCCCATAAAACCAGCCAAAACCACTGAACAGTCATCATGCTCCAACTTTACACCCTCCTCTACTCCCTCCTTGCCCTACTCATCCTCACTTCCACCTCAAACTTCCTCCTATACCCCTACCCAAATCCCCCATCATTCCTCCCACCCTTTTACCACACCCTATGCCCTAACTCCCCTAACATTATACGTAACTACCTCTCCCCCGCACTCGCAATACACATCACTTCATCTCTGTCTCAACACACAAGACCTACTTCCCCTCAAAAACAAACCACGCAACCCAGTATCCCTCAACTGAGCATTCATCAACCCATGCTCCGCAAACAACAAAGTTGTCAGAGGGGGTCAGAAGTGGCAGGCCATGTGTGCCAAAGCACATGACCTGCTGCTGAGCCGCCCCCACTCCCACTGCTGGAATCAGTGGTGGTGGTGTAGCTCAGTGCCTGAGGGAGGGGGGGGTCGGCACGGCTTGGCGTTTTAGGGAAAGAGGAGGCGGCACAGCCGGGACTTCTGCCTGGGCCGGCAGAAACCCTTGGGTTGGCCTTGGAAGCACATTCTAGCAAAGTGGTTCCTGGAAGGAGACAGCGTAACAGATGATCTCCGGAAACAGGTTATCACCAGGAATTTAGTCTTCAGATATGGGCGACGTCTGTGCCAATGGAGCCCGCATGGGGACGCTCCTCAGCGTCCAATAGGAAAGCTTTTGGGAGCATCCCACTGCACCTGTGTAGCTGCCTTTCCACCTTTCCAGGTCTCCCTTCTCAGATGAGTTTGTAACTGAGATAAAAGGAGAGAAAAGGAAAATAATACCTTGAACTCCTAGGGGAGGAGGGTGAGTTGTGAAGACTAAATTCCTGCTGTTCCTGGAGATCACCTGTTACAGGTAAGTAACTACGCTATCTCCAGAAACAAGCAGGAATGTAGTCGGCACATATGGGACTCCCTAGCTAGAAGATGCAAGAGAAATGACCTCAGGACTGGCGGAGCTTTGCTGTAGGAGTAGGCCTAAAGAGGTCATGGATCCTCCATGGATGTCTAGTATCGAATTCTGGGACATAGTAACATAGTAAATGACGGCAGATAAAGACCAGTATGGTCCATCTAGTCTGCTCAGCAAGGTGGCAAAAGTAGGTGCACCTGCCACTCCATGCAGGTCACCCCTCCCCATGTCTTTGTTTACGGGTGAACCCACCGCTCCGTATAGGGAACCCCTGTTTGTTGAGAAATTAGATAGTTAAGTTTATTTTGATTTTATCCTGTTGCTATAGAGGGATCCACTGTGTCTGTCCCATGCCATTTTGAATTCTGTCACTGTATTTGCCCCCACAACTTCCATCGGGAGGGCATTCCAAGTATCCACCACCCTTTCAGTGAAAGCACAGTTACTTACCTGTAACAGGTGATCTCTGGGAACAGCAGGAATAAGTCTTCACATATGGGTACGTCGGTACCGACGGAGCCTGCGCGGGAACGCTCCCCAGCGTCCAATCAGAAAGCTTTTGGGAGCATCCCTCAGCGCCTGCGTGCTGCCTTCCCGCCTTTCCAACTGTCTCTCCTCAGTTGAGTTTTATAGCTGAGACAAAGAGAGAGAGAGAGGAAAGGAAAGATAGATAGAGAGATACAACTCCTAGGGGAGGTGGGTGGGTTGTGAAGACTTATTCCTGCTGTTCCCAGAGATCACCTGTTACAGGTAAGTAACTGTGCTATCTCTAAGAACAAGCAGGAATGAGTCTTCACATATGGGGACTCCCAAGCTAAGATGCCTGGAGCCCTAGCATGTTGGAGATTGAAACATGTTACACCTCATTTGGCCAGGCATCCTGAGGATGGAGGGTAGGAGTTGAAAAGAGATGAGCTGTAGGAAACAGCTGACCTAAGAGAGGACTACAGGCAAGGAGTCCTTGTATGTATGATAATCATCATGAAATATATTGAAATGAACAATCACAATATGGATCTCACCTACTGGATTGCAGGAAGTAGAGAGCCTGACGGAATCTACTGAGGATCCAGTAGAGGAATCTTCAAGGTGACCACACTGAAGTGAAGGTGAAGGTCAAAATCTGGAAGTAACAGGTGACCCCAGGATTCAACTGGGGTAATACAAAAACGGTAGGTCTTTAGTGGGAAGCTTTATGGAAAAAGCTGAAAACTCTTTTGGCTACAGAGTTAGTCATAGTTAGAAGCAAAAGAGGAAGACTGACCGATTTGGACAACTGGCCTAGTCCTTGAGGGAAGAAGGGGTATGGGAGAAACCCCGTACTCCCAAGAAAGGACAGATGTCTGAGGAGTTGAAACCTCAGATCTACTGAAGATCCACCATGTCTTTCCTAACTGATGAGAGGTAGGAAGATATTGGAGTATGGAGCTTCAGGGATACCTGAACTTAGGGTTATGGTAAGAGCTGTCAGTACCACAGCAGTGGTTGTGTGCATAAAAGTCTAAACATACTGTGGAATAGAATGAACATGTGCAAGCACACTGTCTGGAACATACAGGAAGGAAAAAACCTTTATGAGCACAGACAGTTAGAGAGATAAGTATGTATATACATATCTACCTATAAGGAAGTATCTCGACAGATACACACATATATTTATGTATATATATATAAATGTGTAGATATATATATATAAGGGTATATATATACATATGTTTATGGCGAGATCCAGGGGGCATAACATATGCACACATGGCTGACAGACATATGTATCTAAAGAATGTATATAGACATATGTACATATATGAATATATAGGACTAAAGATAAATGTCTGCAATTAGGCAGACAGAGATATGTCTATACGAACCTTCACATGGGAGATGTGAAGAGGAACGATTCATCTAATAACAAGAAGGTGGAACCTACTTGAGAAGATATAGAGAATCTGTTCCCTCTGGTTAAGATGGAACAGGAATGCTATCCAGTGAAATAACCAGGATGGTTGCGTGAAAAAAACAGAGGATAATATCAGTCTGTAAACAGCAAGTCCTGAGTCCAGTAGAACTCTTAACATGGTGAATGGACAGAAAACGCATAGGATGAGATACCAGGTTGACCCACTGGAGGGACAAGGGGGGTATCATGCGTTGTTTAGTTAAATATGTGCTGTCCATGAAGGATTAGGATACCATGAGGACAAGCTGCAAGGAAAAAGAGCATATTTCCTGTAGGAATTGGGTAACTCTTTAGACTGTCACGTAGGGAAGGCTTATGTCCTTTATTAAAAGGAAATAGAAGGGTGTAAGAACCCTCACAGTCATGAGGAATGACTGAGGAAGCCTTTTTCAACCATATAGGATAGTAATTAGAGAAAAAAATCCCCATGCTCTCTAGCAAGGGCCCATAGTGGAAAGCTTCTCTGTAGGATTGCAGAGAGCATATGCAGGAGAATTGGGAAATAAAAGTGGCTGTTGGAGAAAACCAGCTGCCACTTCAACTATGCTGCCAACTCCAGGGATTTGGAGATGGCAGAAAAGAAGTGATAAGGATTATCCAAGACAGATGAAGCACTATCTTGGAAGCACTACTAAGGCTAGACAAAAAGTAGTGGAAGACAAGACTGGAACTTCAAGAAAAGTACCAATAGGCCAATCACTGGAACTCCTGCATGGGCAGCTGCTGAATAGAACAGCAGAGAGAATCTTTCTGTTTTTAACAGAGAGAAAAGACAGAACAAGAGGAGAAAATCCTGTTCCTGTCTGATGAGCTGCCCAAATGAAAGAAGGGAGGTTACTCCAGAGAAAAAACTCCACACTTGAAAGGAAAGGAAGACTAGAAAAACTAAGAAAGCCTTCCAGTGGTATGGTACCACTCTTACAGGGGGAAACCCTGGAAAAGAGGGTAAAGAAAAATAGGAGCTGAAGGGTGACTTGCCATATGGTAAGTCTGTAGAAGGAAAAAATTCATGTTGGTACAGAAAAACTATCATGGGATAGTTGGTAAACCTCTCTTCATAGCAGGAAGAGGAGGAAACCCCTGTGACCCATAGACATGAATATCCTGACAGCTCAGCATACCTAAGAGCAAGTGGATGTCCTGGAAACAGGAATCCATGTGTAGAGTTTTAAATGAAAAAACAGTGAAAAAACTTCTGCTGAGAAGAAGTGAACTGTAGGTTATAAAGAGATTAATTAGAACCCTATTGCAGGGCTAATTTTCCTGGCTTGAGTTTGGATTCTTCAGATCAGGGCGAGGTTTCCCCTGCTTGGGAGCATCTGTATGATGGGCAGGAGAAGAATAAAACCTTTTTCTTTTAGGGAAAGAAGGTTTGGTAGGGCATTTCCTACCTACTGGGGAAGGAGAAGGCTTAGCCTCAGAAACAGGGAAGTCAGTGGAGCACTGAGCAAATTGATGTAAAGACTCCTTATTGAAGAGATTTTCTCCAGTACAAGGAGTATTACCCAGTCTTTGTTGTGCCCATTTGTTCAAGTCTGAAGCTTGGAGCCAGGCTCTACGTCGTGCTCCTATGGCTATAGCAGAGGTTCCTTTAACAGACTCAAAAGAGTCTAGTGAAGCACGAGTAAGAAACCAAGAGATATTTTGACTATGACTAAGTAGTGAGGAATAATCTGCAGTCTTGGGCTCTGAAAGAAAGGGAGTTAGAAGAGACAACTTCTTTGTGACCTCCTGAAGGGATAGACTCATATAAAAAATATATGAGAGAATCCTTGTTGACAGCATAGAAGTATGGAAGGTTTGACGTCCAAAGGCATCTAGTGTTCTAGACTCACGACCTGGTGGGTAAGAAGAGTGCTTCTTCTTACTTTTCACCTTCCTCATTGCTGATTCTACCACAACAGAATGATGGGGAAGTTGAGTCTTTTGAAACCCTGGAGAGGGGGGCACCTGATACAAAAGATCAGTTGCTGTAGAAGGTGAGGAAACCCTTAAAGGTGTTTCCCATATTCTCAGAAGAAGATCCTGCAAGGAATGATGTAAAGGAAGCATTATATTTTCCTTTTCTCCAGAACAGCCTTGTGTAGGATCATAGCCAGGGATAGGAATAGCAAGGAATGTTGCCATGTCAAGGAGAAACTTCTGAAAAGAAGGATCTCCAATGGGAATCATCCCTGGACAGGCTAGACTTGAAGAACTAGCCTGGGCACCGGAGGATGTACTTGTCCGGTGCAGAAAAGGATCCCTAATGGAAGGATACTGGTACTGGCGGTTATGAGCTGAGACAGTCAGTACTGCATCGTCCATGCCAGGTATCGACTCCAAACTAGGTATAGAAAGGAGCGACCCTGGTGAAAAAAGCATGGAAGGAGCTGGTCCCGATGTTACTGCAGGTACCGGCACCGATACCGACACCGGTAGCTGTGCCGGAATCGAAGGCGATACCGACATCGAAGTAATCATCGGAGGCTGCTCAAGCGGTACCGAGGTAACCGAAAACCCTTGGTGATTACCCTCGGTACCGCGCATCCGGAACCGGTAAGCGTCGGTTCCGAGACGCATCGGTACCCAGTCTTCCAGACTAGATATCGACTCCAGACTCGGCATCGAAGGAAGCGAGTCTATCGATGCATGTCTAGAGGGTACCGACATCGGTGGTCGTATCGGCAGTGCTGCCGATACTGGAAAGTCAATCTGGGATGTATCGATCGGTCCCGAAGGTACCGAGAATGCCAGATGACGATCCCTGGTGAGGAGTGAATCGCTCAACACCAGTGCCGATGCCGGGGTATCAGTACCGCTCGAAGCGGATGCCACCACCAAGCATGGCTCAGGTATGTTCTGTGAGGGGTGAGCCCCAGGAACAACCTGAAACCCCTGAAAGGCTTTGGAGACCGAAGACTCCCGCCGGGGTTTTGAAGCCAATAGACTCTTGAGGGCAAGGCCGGAGCCGTCATCATGCTTGGCATGAGACCTACCACCCAAGGATTGGCTAGTCTTAACAGACTGTTTGTGGGTTACCTGATCCTGTGGAGAAGAAATGGTCGGTGCCTTGACACTGGAAGGGAACCCGGTATCAAGGGAAACTCGAAATGGAAAATCTCTTCTCATAATATTGTAGCCTAATAGCTCCGGAGGAAAAAGGTCAGGACCCAAACAGGTTAGACACCAGTTATTGGAGTCTAAAAAGAAAACTGTACTTCCACAGTTAAGGCACTTCTTAGGAGAAGAAGGCTCCATAATGGAGAGGCCTTAAAGGCCCAAAAAGTTTAAGACAGAAACTGAGGGAAAAAAATTCCCTGAGTTTAAGAAAAAGAAAAGAAAAAACACCGGCGGTACCGGAGGAGTCGGGGGAACAGCCGCGACCACAAGAAAAACAGAATTAAAGAAAAAATTTTCTGCGGTGACAGGAGGACGTCCTGCCGGCTCCGCGGAAAAACGAAAACTGAGGAGAGACAGTTGGAAAGGCGGGAAGGCAGCACGCAGGCGCTGAGGGATGCTCCCAAAAGCTTTCTGATTGGACGCTGGGGAGTGTTCCCGCGCAGGCTCCGTCGGTACCGACGTACCCATATGTGAAGACTCATTCCTGCTTGTTCCTGGAGATAAAGTATTTCCTGACATTGCCTTTCAATTTACCCCCTTGCAGCTTCATGTTATGCCCTCTAGTTTTACAGCTTCCCCGTCTTTGGAAGAGGTTTGTTTGTTCATTAATACTCTTTAAATATTTACAGGTCTGAACCATATCTCCCCTATCCCTCCTCTCCTCCAGAGTGTAATATTTAGGTCTTCAAATCTCTTCTTATAAGGCTTCTGATGCAAACTCCAAATCATTTTGGTCGCCTTCCTCTGAACCGTTTCCAGACTTTTTACATCCTTTGCGAGATATGGTCTCCAAACCAAACACAGTATTCAAAGTGAGGCCTCACCAGTGACTTATACAGTGGCATTAGTACCTCTTCCTTTCTGCTGGTAATTCCTCTTTGCATGCAACCCAACATCCTCCTGGCTTTTGCCACTGCCTTGTCGCACTGTTTTGCCACCTTGAGATCCGCAGAAATAATCACAGCAAGGTCCTTCTCCTGGTCTGTGCACACCATCCTCTCGCCCCCTATTGCATACATTTCCCTTGGATTTCTGCTTCCCAAGTGCATGACACTGCACTTCTTCGCATTAAATCTTATCTGCCAAGCATTAGACCATTCTTCCAGCTTCTGTAGATCTTTCCTCATGTCATCCATTCCCTCAGGGGAGTCCACTCTGTTGCAAATTTTTGTGTCATCTGCAAAAAGACAACATTTTCCATTTGGTCCTTCAGCAATATCACTCACAAATACATTGAACAGTGCCGGTCCTAGGACCGAACCCTGGGGCACCCCGCTAATCACCCTCCTTTCATCCCAGTGAGCTCCATTTACCATCACCTTCTGATGTCTGTCAGTCAACCAATTTCTGATCCAGTTTACCACCTTGGGATCCATCCCCAAACTAATGAGTTTATTGATAAACCTCTATGAGGAACAGTTTCAAA
The DNA here is from genome assembly GCA_033557465.1 of Ichthyophis bannanicus. Taxonomy (NCBI): domain Eukaryota; kingdom Metazoa; phylum Chordata; class Amphibia; order Gymnophiona; family Ichthyophiidae; genus Ichthyophis; species Ichthyophis bannanicus. Next base: position 1,175,452,540 of record CM066031.1, read on the forward strand.
GGCTTTGCTGAAATCCAGGTAGAAGACATCCATCGCATGCACCTGATCTAGTTCTCTGGTTACCCAGTCAAAGAACTCAATCAATCAGATTTGTTTGGCAAGATCATCCTTTGGTAAAACCATGTTGCCTTGGATCATGCAACCTGTTGGTTTTGAGAAAGTCCACTATTCGCTCTTTCAGGAGCGCCTCCATTACTTTTCCTGCCACAGAGGTAAGGCTCACCGGCCTGTAGTTTGTCACTTCTTCCCTGTCACCACTTTTGTGAAGAGGCACCACATCTTCCCTCCTCCAGTCCTGAGGAACTTCTCCTGTTTCCAAGGAACTGCTAAAAACATCGTTTAATGGCCCTGCAAGAACCTCTCTGAGCTCTTTCAGTATCCTGGGACGTATCCCATCTGGTCACATGGCCTTGTCCACTTTCAGTTTTGCAAGTTGTTCTAACACATCATCTTCTGTGAATGGCGTGGTAGCTACTTCATTCCCATTTTTATATTTGGGAGTTACAGGTGGTCCTTCTCCAGGATTTTCTTTAGTAAAAACAGAGCAGAAGTATTTGTCCAGCAATTTCGCTTTTTCAATGTCACTCCCCACGAGTCCATTCCAAGCATTTCTGAGTCCTGCAATTCCTCCTCTCCCAAATATACCTGAAGAAAGCTGTTGCCACACTTCACATCTTTAGCCATCTTTTCCTCTGCCTTTGATTTTGCTTTCCTTATTTCTCTTTTTGTCTCTTTTAGTTTGATCCTGTATTCCTTTCTGTGTTCCTCTGTTTGCAAGCTTTTGAATTTTGTGAAAGCTGTGTTTTTGCCTTTATTTCAGTAGCCACTTCTTTGGAGACCAAACAGATTTCCTTACTTTCCTTACATATTTATCTTTTGGCCCTTTTATTGCCACCTTTAGTTTAGTCCATTGCAATTCCACTTCCCTTATCCCCTCCAATCCTGCCAACTCCTTCTTCAGGTACTTAGCCATTTTACTGAAGTCAGTGTTTTTGAAGTCTAGGACTTTGAGCTTGCTATGATTGAACTTTTATCTCAGACCACACTGTGTGCTGCTGCTCACAGGGGCACCCACCCGGACATTCAACGAGCTATCTCCGCTGGTGAGCACTAAATTCAACATTGAGCGTTCCCTGGTTGGTTCCATTACCATTTGTCTAAGTAACGCATATTGGAAAGCATCCACAATTTTTTTTTACTTCTTTCCAGATTTGCAGGAGTACTCCAATCCACATCGGGTAGATAGATTAAATTCACCCAATATGATCACTTATCCCTCTGTGGCTATTTTGGCAATATCTATAATCAATTCGTTATCTATTTCTTTGATTTGAGTCGGAGGTCTGTAGACTACAGCAGTATGGATGACAGTGCCATCTCCTCTTTCCAACACAATCCAGAGCGCTTCTTCTTTTCCCCATGCCCCCTGCATTTCAGTAGCTTTAATATTGCTTTTGATATTACGTTATCAGAATATAGAAAGACTAGGGGACATGCAATGAAGCTACAGGGTAAAACTATTTAAGACTAACAAAAGAAAATAAAAGGAAAGGTCCATAAACCATTATTAAGAAGGGACCCAGGATATCAATGCTTGATCCAGTACAAGCAATGTGGAACCTGTGTCTTTTGGGGAAACTGATAGGCTAGATTGGCCACTGTTGGAAACAGGATACTGGGCTTGATGGACCTTGGTCTGACCCAGTATGGCATATCTTATGTTCTTACGGCTATTCCTCCTCCTTTTCCACTTTCTCTGTCTCTTCTGAATAGATTATAGCCAGCTATGGCTATATCCCATTCATGCGATTCATTAAAGCATGTTTCTATAATGGCCACAATGTCCAGGTCCATTTCCACCATTAGGGCTTCCAGGTCAGGAACTTTGTTGGTTAAGCTTCGAGCATTTGTGCTCATTGCTTTCCAGCATTTAACTGGCTTGCATGTATTTTGCGTTGATTTTGTTCTAGCCACTTCTTCCCACTTGTCGTTGATGTGTGGTTTAAAAGTGTGGCTGTTTCTGATGTTGTTCTGTTTTTGTCGGAAGTGACGTCCTGAACTTGTCCTTCCTCATCAATCACCCCCTTTCTCTAGTGTAAATGCCTGTCCACATACTGCCTGAATAGGACGGAGGGTAGGAGTTGCTCTAAGTCTGAAAGAGACTCTGGAGAACAGCCTGGCCAAACAGCATCCCGGCGGGAGTCCTTATACAGACAGTAGTGAGCAGCAAAGATATGGACCAAAGACTATGTTGCTGTTTTGCAAATGTCATCAATAGCTACAGAACGTATAAATTTGCCATTGAGGTAGCCATGGCTGGAACATTTAGAAACTAAAACCACTCTTAAACCAGGACCACTGCCAGACAGTATGCCAGGCTATCATCACCCCAATACTGGACTACGGCAATGCATTCTACCAAGGCAAGCCACACATCCTCTACAGCTGGTGCAGAACACAACAGCACACATCATCACTGGAACAGCCAAGACAGACCACATCACATCTGTATTACGTCAACTATATAACCCGTGCATATATTTTTTGAATGACCTCCACAGCACCGCTGTACTCATACTTTCTATTTCTCCAGCCTCAACTTTAAGCCATAAGTCCAAATTTTCAGCCCATTGCTCTTCCATTGATTTTCCCAGACCAGTCAGGGCCTCTCCATGCTCCTCCAAATGCTGCTCAGTGATCTACAGGGCTGACACTGTCCTTTCCATCATGCAAAACCCGACTGTTCTTTTCTTACTCAAACTCAGACATCTGAGAGAACATGGGAATCCTGATCCTCGCGGCTGCTTCGCAGAGGCCTTTCCTCCATCCCTTCCTCCAGCCCAAGGCTTTGCACGCTTTTTAGTCCACATTTAATTCCACCCAACAATCACTACCACAGAGGTTCTCTTTTCACGCGCTAAAGGGTGTGAACCACCACGGAGCTTTGCTCTCTCTCTAGAGCTCCTAGTTCAGGTGGCCATCCTCAGTGCTGATGTGCAAAACTGTACAATAACACAACATACCACCTCAACCCCATCACACCCTGCTCAGCAAATACTACAAAAACCAATCGCCCAAAAGCCATGTGCCAGACATGACTTAACTTGTTTGCGAAATTCAATTAATTCATGTTAAGGCAGATCTCCACTAGTGACTTATTCCACCAAGAGGGGCCTGCAGCAGAGAAAGCCCTCTATGTACTCTACTGCAAGCCCAGTATGCTGACAGCTGGGAACAATTAACTAATTTTGTGATACAGATCATAGGTTTCAATGAACCATCTTTTCACACAAATACCAGAGTACATGTGTCTCTTAAATACCAATATCAAAAGTTTAAACCATCACAGTAAAATACCGGTAGCTAATGCAATCTCTGTAATAATGGAGTAACATGCTCCCTCGCTACCTTCCCCCACCCCTTAAATAAGCCGCTGTATTTTCCAACAATTCTATACAGGCAACAGAGTTTTTGTTGTTTTTTTTTTTAAGCTAGCCCTGTAAAGAGGATAATACCCTGGTCTAAACGAGACAAAATGAAAGCGTTCACTAAAAAATGCATTTCATAGGGATCCAATAAGGATCGTAATTGCCAAAGAAACCGGAAGGCGCTAGAAAACTGACTGCACCAACTTAGGAACATGAACCTCAAAAGTCAACTCCTGGTCTAACCACATATTTCAGTCATTTGCTTGTTTACTGCTAAGGGTACCAACGTGTCAGTATATGTGCATAATATGACTCATAAAATCACTCTGTCCCTGTTTTCAAGAATGCGCTATGACTAGAAAGCGTGTAGCTGTATGTGAACTAGGTGCAGGCGTGTTTGGTGGGGAGTTTGGGTGAACCATGGGCAGTGTCATGAAGGACATGGCTTATAAAATACATACTTGCACCTGCGCTTCAGCTGCATACACTTACCCCTGTTCCTGTCATTTCTGCTGATTTTCTGCAAGGATTTTCCAAAGACTCATAGGTGCCCATTTTTCTTTATGAAACAGGCTTAAAATAGGCGCCTGCTTCGCCTCCCATTTTAGGGGACCCGTTAAAGTTACCCTGCATATATAACTCTGTCACTGCCTGTCATTTTAGCAGCTACTGTTCTCCCATTTCATGGGTTCCGCAGCTTGAAACTCAAGTTACTTTGATCCCTGCTTTGATGAATTTAAACATCATTAAAAACTGAAAAATGAAGGCTGTTAGAAGGCAGAATGTGGTAGAATGCAGTCCTTATAAAAGTTACTCACCTGCCCTGTCATACAGGATATGGGACCGCTGTAGCCCCTCCTTCACATGCTCTTCCCGTATGAAAATCTCATTTGTGCCTGCTGGTTCTCTCTCAGTTGCTAATCTGGCCTGCACAGCTAACTGGAGGCCATTCAGCCCAATCCTTGCATCGCCATCACAGAGGTGAGCCAATGTGCTTATTGCTTTCTCTTCAATGTACACAGTGGGTCTGCAACATAAGTACATTAGACATTTATTGTAAAAAAAACACCTTCAAAAACAACACACTACTACTGTTAAACATGGCCTTTCCCGGTTTAATAAGGGAAGTCTTGCCCTCTCAAAGGTCCCTCTTATAGCAGAGCAGGTTCGGGTTTCCACAAATGCATTACCTTCCAGAAACCAGCTGCACAAAACCAGGGTCTGACGGTTAGGTGCAGGGAACCCAAATACTGACTTCTGACTATCAGGATACGTTCTGGTGCTATCAAGATGCTGGATCACATTCAGGTCAAGCAACCAAGATAGCAGCTGCTGAGTGGTGTTTATATCAGGAGCCATTAGAGTCTGAGGCATTCATTTATCTGGCTTCTGCATGTGTTATCTGGCTTCTGTTATGGAAGGCTATGCGTTGCAAAACAGGAAATGCGAAGCAATTGGTACATAGTGGCCCTTTGTAATAAACTGCAATCAGCATGGATTATTTGTGCACTCCGATTATGCTCAATTTAGCAAAGAACAGAACAGACCACAGCACTAAAATGTATCCGTGCTAATCCTGATATAACCAACTATGAAAAGGTCCCTAAGCTTTTCACATCAAGGACCATATTGGACATTACAAAACATGGAGAGGCCAGATGGGGCAAGTGCCTGCCTCACAGAATGATTTGCTGAGCAGGGAGGGTGGGGTTAAGGAGATCATGTCTACTCTTTTCAATGATTTAAAATATGGGGGAAGGAGGAAGGTATAAGGAAAGTTTTCAGGGGTGAGGCAAATAAGATTATCTCTTGGTTGCCCCAGAACCTGTCCCCAGAGGTTCTGGGTGGACATCAGGGTGGTATGTGTGTGGCACACTTCCACTCAAACCCCCAATATACTGTCCTGTCCCTTTTACCCTCTCTCACTCTCCCTTTTACCCCTTTGTATTCTTGCCCTTCCCTTCCCTTCCTCTCTCTCATTTCACTCATTTGCCCACTCTTCTTCCATTCCCTCCCTCTGTCTCTGCTTACTTCTTTCTCTTGCCCCATCCCCTCATCTTCAACCCCTTCTCCTGGGTCCTGCAATCTGGGAGTAGGGAATACCTGCATCACTGAGAGCACTACTAACACACATCTTAGTCACGCAGTCCTGGAGTGAAGCACACTTGCACACACACCTGTTCTTGCAGCCCCAAGAGCCAAAAAGCACTTGCACTCGCTCCCAGTGCTGCAGCCTTGGAGCAGGGAGACAAACACGCTCCACCAGCCCTGCATCACTAAGAACTGTGAGAATCTCTTCCCCCAGTAGCAGTGGTGCTCACCCCATGACAGGTGCAAATCTGGGTTGAGCTGCAATTGTAGGGATCAAAGTGGTAGGGTTGGATTCAGTTTTGGCAGGTTTAGCAGTCTTGGCCTACAGAGGCAGTAGCTATGCCTGGCCCCATTACTCTCTCACCTTACTTCTGGGGCTGACACCCCTTTCTCAGCAGAGGGGAGAAGGAAGAGGATCTGAGCAGTGTGGAAGCTCAGCAGGGAGAGAAAGACCACTGAAACTAGGTTGCACACAGTCTGCTTGCTGAAACCCCAGAGCTGCAGGGGGGAGGGAAAGAAAAAGAGGCAGTATGGAATGCACAGGTGAAAAAGCAAACCAAACGTTGCTCTGGGAGTTAGATCTATCTGGGGACAAGAAAAGCATTAACGGCTACATGCTGCAAGGTCCACATCTGGCCCCTAGGCCTTAATTTGGAGATCTCTGGAGAAGTAACCTAATGGTTAGAGCACTGGCTTGGGAACCAAGAGACCAGGGTTCGATTCCCATTAGCACACATTGTGCCCTTGGACAAGTCACTTAACCCTCCATTGCCTGTGAAAAATTCAAGTTATCAATGTCCCTGTTTAATGTACATTACCAAGTTATAATGTAAACAGCATTGATTGAAATGATAAAGCGGTATAAAAACCCTGTTAAATAAAGATCTCTGCACTATGTTAAACTTAGAGCATTTAGCACAGAAATGCCAGTCCATCTTGTTGTGCTCATAGGTATAAGCCACATATGGAATTGCTTCCAATACAGCAAACTGCACTGAAGATTGGTGCCGTTTATTATTTCTCCAGTAGTACTGAAACTTTATTTCACCTCAGGGTCAGTGCAACAGTATTAGGCACCCTCCTCCCCCTTCAATTATCTTACAAACCCTTAGTTTCCCCAACCTAAGATTTTATTTATTTATTTATTTGTTACACTTTTCTATACCACCCCTTCCAAAGATCAGGGATAGTTTACAAAAAACAAACATGTTACATCAAACAGTATCCATGGTAAACAAAACAGATCTATTTACATATCAACTATGCACTTAAGCAATCCTCACTTGACCCTTCTGTTTCAGCACACTGGCGCCCAGTTTCAAACCTCCCCTTCCTGGCAGAAGTGCTGGAAAAATTTGTATTCTCTCAGCTAGCATCCCACGTTGAGGCCACTAACATTCTCCATCAGTGTCAGTCTGGTTTCCGTGCAGGCCACAGCACAGAGTCCATACTTCTTGCCCTGTTGAATGAGCTACATGTTGCACATGATTGAGGAGATACCACTTTGGTTGTGTCACTAGATCTCTCCTCCGCCTTCGACTTAGTAGATCACTGTACATTGCTCTCTCGCCTTCATGACTCTGGGATTCGGGGTACTATGCTGCAGTGGTTTTGCTCTTTCCTCACTTCCCGTAGCTTTTCTGTTCTCTTAAATGACATGTCCTCCCCATCATTCCCTTTAGTATGTGGGGTACCACAGGGCTCTGTACTCTCCCCATTACTCTAACATTTTTCTTGCCCCTGTGCCTCTCCACATTCAGCAGTATCCGGTGTCCACATATCTCTATGCTGACATTATAGTTCTTTACCACACATCTCCAGTTGCTATTGATCTTTCACCCCTTAATGACTGTCTCACCCACATTGCCACTTGGATCTCTAACAACTTTCTCCACCTCAACCCATCCAAGTCTATGGCCATGTGGGTTTCGCTAAGCACCCTGTGTCCAAACATTGCCCCACAGTTAAGTTCTACTGCTATTCCCTTGGTTTCCTCATTCCATTATTTGGGTGTTGCGTTGGATTCTTCACTCTCCTTTCAAGAGCAAGTGTCCATCCTCTTCCGCCGGTCCTTTTGTGTACTTCGTCAGATTCGAGCAGTCTGAACTTTGTTACCACCTTCTTCACTTACTACCCTGCTGCTGGCGCTGGTGATGAATAGGCTGGACTACTGTAATGTGGCCCTTGCTAACCTACCCCTCTATAAACTTCAGTGTTTACAATTACTACAAAATACAGCAGCCCATCTCATTACCCATGCTAGGCACTCTGATCATATTACTCCTCTGCTGATATGGTTTCACTGGCTGCCCCTCCGCTAGAGGATTCAATATAAGTTTTTGAGTTTGACACAAAGTTCGCTATACCTCGATTCCTCAGTATTTAGCCAACCTCAAAACTCTGCACACCCCCGTCCGTCAACTTTGTTCGCTTCATGCAAATCAGCTTGTTCTCCCATCCCCATCTCAGACTCATCTAGAGCTAATGCGTCATGCTGCATTTTTCTCTCAGTCCTTCACTCTGGAATGCCTTACCATCTTCGCTCCGCCTTGAAGCTTCCTAACCGAAATTCAAAACAATTCTCAAAACACACTTATTTCAACAGGCCTATAACATCCCTGACACCGACCCTCATTAGTCTCCTTCTCTCTCATTCCCTCCTATCTCTGTTGGCTGTCACTGTATCTCCTACCACTCTCCTATCACATAAATGGCGTTCTTTTCCTGTTCTTCTGCAGCATTGATGTTTTATTGCAAACTGCCCTAATGCCTTGGCCTGGGCGGTATATCAAGTATAAAATAAAGATAAAGATACATGATTTACATGAGTCAGAATGGGAAAAGCACTTTATAGACTCGGGCAGAAGGGGAGTTGTGGTATTGATGGTATGACCTATGTGTATATGAGGAGGTCAGTGTATGTTGGGTGTGATAGGGTGTGTGCCAGTGTTGTTTCTAAAGTTATAGTAGTATTCCTTGAATAGGAGTGTTTTGATCTCTTTTGTAAAATACCTGTAGGTTTTTATTGAACGGATTGAGTCAGGGAGGAGTTCCATAGACTGGGGACAATGTAAGTGAATGCTCTGGTGCTTGTGTTTTGTTTGGTCTTTCGAACAGAGGGCGGGATTGTAAGAGTGTACTAGGTGCTTGCCCTTCTAAATCTAGTTTGGTAGTCTTTCTTTACCTTGTTAACTGTATCTTTATATATATTAAGTGAACTAAGATAGAGTTGTCTATTTTCTGGAGTTTTTGTGGCTCTCCATTTATGTTCCAGTTTTCTTAGCTTTTTTTTTTTTTTTTTTTTAGTTTTGCTGGTTCATATAAGTACCATTTTTCAGACTGTTTCATTTTGGGTCTTGGATGAATCTTTGTGGGAGTTGCAGCCTTATGTATTGAGGTGTTCCAGATACTCAGTGAGACAATGAGGTCTGAAGGATGTGTTACCAGTTGAGGCAAAATGTTTTCTAAGAAGGTGTCTTTGTTGAAGTAATTGAATCGCCTGGGTTGGGATTATGCTACTGGTGAGTGCACGGTAGGGGGATGTAGAGGGAGGTTAAAGGATACTACGTAGTGGTCAGACCATGGGACTTGCAATGTATTGGGGGAGGTATAAAGCGGGTGTTTTGAAGTTGAGATGGGGAGGAATACTAGATCTAGAGAATTTCCCTTTATGAATTTATGATTTGCTGAAAGCCCTGTCAGCCAGAGTCGAGAAGGGTTGGCATGTATTTCGTGGAGAGAGGGTAGGTTAAGGTCTCCTAAGATGATGTGGGGTTTCCTTAGGGAGGATGAGCAGGCTGATTCAAGGATCAAAGTTAGGTTGTTATGATTAGGTGAGGGGGTCTATAGATGAGGTAAAGTGCCATGCATTTATTTTAAATTTTTAGCATATCAATCCTATCTAGATTGTTGTAGGGGGTGGAGGTGAATCTGAGTTCTGTTTTACTTAAAATGAGAACGCCGTCGCCTCCTCCTCTCAGAGTCTCTGGGGCAATTGTAGAGATTGAAGCCGCTAATGTTTAGTCAGTTCGATAATACAATTTCTGTGGGGGATAGCCAGGACTCTGTGATACAGAGAATGTCAGGTTTTTCATCCTTGACCAAATCTATAACAGGGATTTTCTTTCTTATAGATCTGGCATTTATGAGGATGCATTTTATTGGTGTTAAGCATGTTTGTTGTATTTTGCAGACAATTTGTTGGTAAGGGGTTGATGTGGATTAATCTAAGGCAGTTCCTGTAATGACTTGAGTGGGGTCTTTTAGGAAAAGCACTTTTTTTTTATAGAACTTTATTTACAAGGAAAAGCACTTTTATATAGGTGTAGGTGTATGCTATGTCTAGTTTGGCTATGAAAGATGGGGATGAGACCAGAAAGACTGCTGTCTTGCAGCAGTGAACGGGGATTTGGGAGCAATAGGGATAGGAGGAGCAGGTTTAGAATGCAGAAGGCGGCTTTGTTGGATTCCATAGTGGGAAGTGGTGCAATTACAGTTGTTACTAACTTTCGGATATTGTTGAACCTGTGTTAAGAAGTAGTGGGTAATGAGAATATTGTATGCAAGTGGGTGCAGGGTTATGGAAAACAAATTGAAAGTGCCAGAATACAAATACACAGATGCGTGCAGGGTTATGGATTAGAAATTGTGAATGTCTGTTTTGGAGACCGTATCTCGCAAAGGATATAAAAAGACTGGAAAGGGTTCAAAGGAAGGCGACCAAAATAATTTGGAGCCTGCATCAGGAGACGTATGAGAAGAGACTTGAAGACCTAAACATGTACACTCTGGAGGAGAGAATGGACAGGGGAGATATGATTCAGACCTTTAAATACTTAAAGAATATTAATGAACAAACAAACCTCTTCCAAAGACGGGGAAGCTGTAAAACTAGAGGGCATAACATGAAACTGCAAGGGGGTAAACTGAGAGGCAATGTCAGGAAATACTTTTTCACTGAAAGGGTGTGGATGCTTGGAATGCCCTCCCGATGGAAGTGGTGGGGGCAAAGACAATGACGGAATTCAAAATGGCATGGGACAGACACAGTGGATCCCTTTATAGCAACAAGATAAAATCAAAATAAACATAACTATTTCAACAAATAAGGGGTGACCTACACATAGCGGTTGGTACACCCCTAAACAAAGGCATGCGGAGGGGTGACCTGCACGGAGCGGCAGGTGCACCTGCTCTTGCCGCCTTGCTGGGCAGACTAGATGGATCATACTGACCTTTATCTGCCGTCATATATATGTTACAAATACATAAGTTGGTGCAGGGTTGTGGAGAATAACTGAAAGCATAAAGATATGGTAGGAAGTTGTGTTTTTGTAAACAATGTTACAAGAGTGCCGAGTTATGCTGTAGGGAGCTACAGTAGTTCAAAGATAAAAATACTTTGCGGTATACAGTCAAACCTCGGTTTTCGTATGCCCTGGTTTTCGTACGATTCGGTTTTCGTTGACTTTTTTCATCAAGATTTTGTTCCGGTTTTCGTACGTTGTCTCGGTTTTCGTACAGTTGAAAATGGAGCACCATCTTGTGGCCAGAAGTGGGATTTTCTTTATTTTGATTTTCTTGCTGATTGACTGTCTTCCATATTTATTGGCGCTTCTCTTTTACAAGGCAGGCTGGAGCCCCAATTGGGCAGCCGGCCAAGATGGCTGTTCCCACCTCCGCTGCTGGTGGTGATTGCTCGATCCCCGGAGGGGAGAGCAGCTGGAGCTGGCTGGAGTGCGTCCCATATGCCAACAAAAGTCTTCAATAAAGGTAAAAGTGATGTTACATGCTCATTTATCCATTTCATTAGTCATTTATATGTATTTCTCATTGTTTTCTGTATGTAAAAATATAGTTATTCTCTATAAAATGTATTTTTTGTCAATATTTTTGGGTGTCTGGAACGGATTAATTGAATTTACATTATTTCTTATGGGAAATCTTGCTTCGGTTTTAGTCCGTTTCGGTTTTAGTCAGACTTTTTTGAACGGATTAATCATGAAAACCGAGGTTTGACTGTAGTTTGAGTCAAAAGGTTGATTAGGCAACAGAGTATCAACTCCTACCTTTGTTTAGGATACAATGCAGGTGTAAATGTGAAGATAGGCATGAGATTCAGTGTTTAGATGTAATGAGGAGTATGCAATATAATATAAATTAACTGAAGGATAAATACAGCAGCTTATGAATAATCTTGAGTACAGCGTTATATCTGTAGAATTACCATTCATGAAGGCTAGTCTTGCAGTGTCTTACTTGAATCCTGAGGATTGTTTGGTGATCGCCTAATTACCACACCAAAGGGCCCTCTGGTGAGGCCCTCAGGCACAAGCGCGCCTCATCGCAGCTCAGCTTTATCAGGAGCAGGCTGGCTAGAATGTGCGCCGATCGCCGGGCTGATTGGTGCTCACGGCTGGGAGCAGGGAGCAGCTTACCTCCTTGCTGTTCAATCAATCGGTCAAGCGTAGTTGCAGAGATAAATTAAGCTCCACAATCATGATCATCTTAACACCACACCTCCCACAACAGTCCTTAAAGAACAAATAATAATTGGGTATCATGTTTTAATATTAAAACATTGTAGATGTGTGTGTAATGAGAGCAATTTCCAAATCATTTACCCAGGCAAATGGACTATTTGAAAACTGTCCACTCTTCCTGAGGGTAAAAGAATAACAATAGTCTTTTTTTTTTGTTTAGTTCATATTGCTGTGATAACCTATTGTTTTCTTTCTTTGACTGCAGTTGCTCTTTGCCACCTCTCAGGGCTGCTGTCTTCTATGAGAGCACCTAGTCTGGCCAGTGTGGTTAAATTGGCCCTGCTTCACCTAACATAAGATATGCCATACTGGGTCAGACCAAGGTCCATCAAGCCCAGTATCCTGTTTCCAACAGTGGCCAATCTAGGTCATATGTACCTAGCAGTTTCCCCAAAAGACACAGGTTCCGCAATGCTTGTACTGGGTCAAGCATTGATATCCTGGGTCCCTTCTTAATAATGGTTTATGGACCTTTCTTCCAGGAACTTGTCCAAACCTTTTTTAAACCCAGCTACACTAACAGCCTTTACTACATCCTCCGGTAACAAATTCCAGAGTTTGATTACACATTGAGCAAAAAAATTTTTTCTTTTATTAGTCTTAAATAGTTTACCCTGTAGCTTCATTGCATGTCCCCTAGTCTTACTATATTCTGATAACATAAACAATCGATCTACGTTTACCCGTTCCACTCCATTCATTAATTTATAGACTTCTATCATATCTCCCCTCAGCTGTCTCTTTTCCAGGTTAAACAGCCCTAACCTTTTTAGCCTTTCTTCATAGGAGTATCCTTCCATCCCCTTTACCATTTTGGTGGCTCTTCTCTGAACCTTTTCTAATAACACTATATCCTTTTTAAGATACGGTGACAAGAATTGCACACAATATTCAAGGTGCGGTCTCACCATGGAACGGTATAGAGGCATTATAATATCTTTTGTTTTATTTTCCATTCCTTTCCTTATGATACCTAGCATTCTATTTGCTCTCTTGGCTGCCGCTGCGCACTGATTAAAAGAGGGCTGCTACACAGTATGCTGTCCTGTGCTGCTGAGGTAAGCTATATTCTTATTTGATTTAAATTATAGCTCTTTGCTGCTGCTAGTCTCTAACTTATTATGAAATTTAAACTACAAGCTCTCTGCTCGGTTCTAAATTTAACCAGAAAGCTCTCTTCTGTGTTTTAAATTTAAACTAAAAGTACTTTGCTGATACTAGGCCCTGAGTGACTATTAAATTAAAACTACAAGCTCTCTGCTGGGTATGAAATGTAACCCTATAAAAGGCAGGATCACATTCAAGACCATACTAATGACCTTCAAGATCATAAACGGACTCGCCCCATCTTCATTATCCGATCTCATACTGATAACCCCCCCTAATAGATCTAGAAGATCTCATGCCGCCAATAAACTAGTAGACCCAAAAGAAATGACCAAGTGTTGCCAAAGCACAACGAACAGGGCTTTTAAGCTCGCCGCACCTAAATGCTGGAACACCCTTCCACACAATATCCGTGATATCACCAATCTAACCCAATTCAGAAAAGCCGTGAAACATTACCTCTTCCTCTTACATTACCCGGATGACAGCACCACTGATCACTCACCATTCAGCTAGGCAAATCTACGCAAATGTCCAATCAATTCGCATTGTACAGATGTAAATAGTTACCCCTGTTTCTTTCCAAGTTCCTATTCCTGTTATTTGTAAACACAAATCAAGTCATTTGAAATGTGTATGTAAAATGCTCCATGTAAACCGCACTGATGGAAAATAGCGCGGTATATAAGAAAATGTAACTAAATAAATAAATAAACCAGAAAGTTCTCTTCTGTGTTTTAAATTTAAACTTTAACTGCTGCTACTAGGCCCTGACTGATTTAACAAAAAATAGTGGGTTCACAGATTTAAATAGCTTTAATAGAAAGAATTCTTTTCAGAAAACCCCAGAGATTAATAGATTTACATTCCCACCAATTTCACAGAAGTCAACAGGGACATTAAATTATCAGCACAAGATCTTTAAGCAGGAAACTCCTGGAGATAGGATCCCCAAGCTAGGCATTTCTGGCCAGGGGACCAACAGGCAGCCAGGATAGGGAGACCCTCAACCAGACAGCCTTCAAACTGTGGGCCTCTCCCTCTGTCACCATCTTGGAAAATGGCAGCAATTTAGCTGATGTCAGGAATATCAGTGTAGCCAGGGCTGGCGTGATCTACTGTGCAAACTGTGTGCTTGCACAGGACAGCAGTCACAGAGGGCAGCACGGTTGGCACAGTGAGCTGGGCTGGGCCCGGTGTAGGATGAATGGCAGCAAGCAATGGACAGCAGAGAGGCAGAACAGAAAGCAGCTTTGGGGCTTGGGAACACATGTGCATGCAGCATGTTGAATGGGTCCCTGCCCCTCAGTGATAGGAAGCTGCATCAGAGGAGGCAGGGACACAGACATCTGGTACATGCATAGACTCCAAAGCCCTGTGCTGCTTTCTTCTTTTTCAGATTTGTAGCAGTAAGAAGTTAGGCATCATAAAAGAAAAGGGGAGGCAAGGCCAAGCAAGGTGAGGTGGGAGCCATTCAGATTAGCAGGAAGTGGGTCCTTTGGATGCCTTTCATGAGGGGAGACAGCAAAGGCTGTGCTGGGAAGCTTTCTAAGAGACTAAGGAGCAAGACAGCAAGCCCTACTACATTCATTATGGGCCAAGGACAGTGCCGGATTTGATCATATAATTAACGGAGGTTATCTGTCCAATTATTCTGTATTGTTTACTGCCTATTATTATTATTTGTGTGTTACATTCAACAGCTTCCCTCACAGCCTTTGCCTTAATAAGACCTGCAACTTTGCATTTCTATTTTATTATTCCCTGTAAGTGGTAGAATTTCTGTGGAACGTATGGGGTCATTTTAGAATCCCTATTCATGCTCTGAACATCCAAAAATGGGCTTAGAGATGTCCAAAGCACAGAGAAGTCTCCAGAGCCATTTTAGATGCCAGCTCTGGGGACATCCCCAGCGTGAGGATGTCAAAGTCTGAATGGGGGCATGGAGGGGGCATGGAGGAGGCATGGTCAGGCTGTTCCAAGGATCGTGGACATCCCCAGTTGATCACAGATATGTCATGGATGTCTGGCTAATGTTAGACCTGCTCCAGGCATGAACAGTGTTCATTTTAACTACACTACATCCAGAGGTTGTGGAGAAGAAAGATCTCTATCATACCCAGTACTCAGCACAATGTCTATGAAAGCAGCAGTGGAATTTGAACCCTGGCTGCCTGTTCCTAACCCACTACTCTTATTAGGCTATCCTAAATATCTGGGTTCTGAAATACAGTTCTTGGGATGTCTACATACATGTCCCTTCAGATGTCCATAATAGGTATGTCCATGTTTGTGAAATCACATCTGCACCTGGACGTGCATGCTTTTTTCCTCCCAGACAGTCTGACTTAGACATCCCAGATTGCACTTGGCTGGCTCTTCTAGAATTCCCCTCAATATGGTCAAATTTGACTTAATAACTAGTGTAAGATAAAATGAGCTCAGTGAGCTCTTGTCTTTCAGATATTTGGGAGAGGTTCTGAACACGATGGGATTTCAGAGGAAGAGTATCTAAAAGGTACCCGAGGTGTGGAGTACCCGATTTGAACATTATAATAAGGGAACCTGCAAATTGTGTATTTGTGCACTCGCTGAAACTTATTTTTCTCAGCAGGATAAGGTAGCGGTGGGCTTGATGGGCTTCATTTTTAATCTTGAGTGGAATTTTCTTGAACTCAGAAGGTGGTGTGCCTACTCTTCTCTCTCTCTCTTTCCCACCCCAAGTATCTCTAGGAAAAAAAGAACTAAAGGTAAACAGACACAATGTGCTATCTTTTTATCGCACTGACTGGTATCATTTGTTCACTTTTTTTTAAAAAAAACTTTATTTATAAACCACCAATAAACAGTAACATATAGAACACCAGACGGTCTCCAATTGGGGTTGACCCTTATCCCCAACACGGAGGCCAACAACTGTTACAGGTGTATTATAACATTTTATACCATCCTCCTCCCTCCCTCCCCCAAATCACTTCCCACTGCAGAATCTCCACATCTCAACCGGTATCACTCCCTACCGCTACCTTATTCCTCCCACCTTCCCCTACACTCTGCTATTCCTCCCTATTTAGCTACCGACTTGCAACACTTCATTGCAACTGCGGGGCCCCAGGTTTTGAATATAAGGTTCCCAGATCAGCAAAAAGACCGACCACTGTTGGACATTGCTCCGAGCTCTCCAACGCTCAGCAAGCATCAACTGGTGGAAGCAATTACGCCACTCCCAAAAGGTGGGCGGAGCCCACTCTCTCCATCTTCGGAGGACCGGGCCCTTACCCACCAGACAAGCGCTTGCGCACTAGCAAACGCTCCCACTTCCCTTTAGGTTGCGTAGGGGCCAGCTGATCCAATATAACAAATGAGGCAGTCCAGCATACCCTCTGCTGGAGCAGCACACTCAGGAAAGTGCAGATCCTTGCCCAATAAGCGCAAATAGAACTGCATCCCCACCACATATGTATTAGGGTCGCCAAGGGCGTCAAGCACCGCGGGCAACTTCCATCAGAGGTCAGATGGCTGCGTAACACCCTTCGGGGTGAGAAATGGACTCTAGTTATACTCTTAAATTGCACTTCCCTCCAGCACGCCCCCTCAGCCAGGACAGCAATCCGTCGCAAGGCCGTGATGACAGTACCTGGAGAGACCCCCCAACCCCATCTCTGCAGCCCAGGCCAACTCCACTCCCCGGTAGTCTGAGAGAGGTCAATAAGGAGCCAACCGGGCTTTCAGCCTCGCTATTGATGGCGGTGTGTCCATTCCCAGGTCAAAGAATTCTAAGATCTGTGCAGACTGATCAGTATTAAGCTCGGTCTCTGGCAGTGATGCCACATAGTGAGATATCTGCATATATGCAAAGAAATGACTGGGACGCAAGTTGTATTCGCGACATAAAGAAACAAACGGTTTACATTTCCCAGAAGGCTCTACCATGTGGCCTATATTCTGAATTCCTTGGCCCGCCCAATCTTGAAACATCGCCGTTTCCGTTCCGGGACTAAAATCTACGTTCCCTTGTATCGGCAACCAACTCGAGACCTTCCAAGGTCTATGCCAGTACGCATTAAGCTGCTGCCAGGTACGCCACACTGAACCAATCACTACACTCTGTGTTACTCCACTCGGTATTGCCAGGTTCTCCTGGTGCAATACCGCGAGCAGGGTGCGTGGGGCCACATAAGCCTCCTCAAAGGCCCTAGGCGTATAAACCTCAGTTCCACCCAACCAGTCCCCCAGATGGTGAGCCTGACAAGCCAAAGCATAGGCCCCCAGATCAGGAAGCCCCATCCCCCCTCCCTCCTTCCACTTCCCCACTAAGCGGTTATACGGTATACATGCTCTCGCCCCCTTCCATAGGATGTCTCTTGCCCTCAGCAGCTCTCCCAGGAGGGAGAGAATGACAATGTCCTCGGGGCCACCTCCACACCACGCCAGCAGGCTCCTGCTGCCCAATCGGGGCAGCCGCGGCACTTTTTAAGGAGCGCCAGAAGGCACACCTGCGCCTGGCGGGCCTGCGCCTGAGGGCCTCGCCAGAGGGCTCTTTGGCGTGGCCCTTAGGCGGAGGCCCAAACAGATGACACCAACCACCAACACCTTCAAAGATGAATAACCACCACTGATCCCGGTAAGATCTCTAATTGGAATAGATAACTCATCCGCTGTTCATGGTACCTGAAGCCCAGCCACCTGCTAAGCCTCTAACAACTTCAGACTCACGGACATTTTAAAGCTGCAGCACTGGACCCTATCTCTGAATCTCAGGCCTGCTCTGAACGTAAGCAATACTAGAGACGTCTCTACCTCTCTATGCAAATAGTAACTCTAATATATGGTAATTTATACTGTGATAATCTATGCTACTAATAGAACTGAATACTATGCTAAGTACATAGCCATATGTTTTATCTCAATGCTGCCACCCTGTTGTATAATTTCTGCAATCTTGTCGTATAATTCTGCTTACCCAGTGCTCAGAGTAGAGGCCGTTACTTTGAGTATACAACTGCCCAGACATCCCAAGCTATCTAGACACTTAGTAGCTCCAGATAATTCAACTGCCTAGCTGCACGTGTTCTCATTCTTATAGCTCGTCTGTGATCATTCTAACCATACCCAACACTAGGCAAAGGACTTACGCTTGTCTGCCCTACTCGGCTCTGTTGCATCAAGACTTAGGAGTTGGTTCACACACTCACAAACAAATATCATCCTGCAGTTCCATCTGGAGCACCCCAAGAGTAACCTCATGATGCACCCAATCTTTTCATTAGTCTGTATTTTTCTTACCTCTGCGCTTCCCAGCGCATCACATGCCTTCAATCCATGCACCTGCTACATCCCAATCCTCCTCAGCAACGGGAGGAGATGGATGGAAAACCCTTGCCACACCCCATCAGAAACCAACAACACATTTCACCCCCACTTACTACACATCCCACTACAAAATATTAAGACCCCCCAAACCAAGAGACATCAACACCAACGTCTGCTGAAGTGTGCCCTCATAACTGCTAGGTCAATACGTGCAAAATGGCCAGCAGTCACTGACCTGATAACCCTACATGATCGTGACATTCTAATGATCACGGAGACATGGCTATCTGACTGTGACAATGTACTTATCAATCAGATGTTACCTCCAGACTTCTCACTATACGCCTGCCACAGGACCAACCAGATGGGAGGTGGGGCACTCATCCTTGCCAAAGCCGAACTTCAATTTAAACTAAGTAACGCCACCAGAAGAACCCACCTGGATACGATCACCATAGTAAACGATCACTGCATGATCAACTTACTTTACCGAGCACCGACATCATCACCAGAAGATCTTTCGACAATAATTGACCTCGCCTGTAATACAAACAATCCACGATCCCCGAACTGGCTACTAGGCGATTTCAACCTGCCTTCTCTACAAGATGTCCAAGCGACTGCCCTCCTCGAAGCACTTGACGAGCTGGGCTACAAACAAATTGTCGATTCTCCCACACATGTGAAGGGAAATAAACTAGATTTGATCTTCGCTCCACAAACAGAGGCCGTCACAAACCAAGGCTTGATGCTATCTATAATGCTAGTACCCTGGTCCGACCACAGCCTGCTCAGATTCTACATACCTACTGCCCGCGATAACCAGAACAGCAACAAAGCCAATACCCTCCTCAGAACACCAGCAAAACATTTTTGGCCCTTTGATAGAGAAGAAATTCTTGAGAAAGTCCTCCCACTACTTATTAACACAACTCTCGATCCAGACGAAATGGTAGCTAACTGGGACGACAGCCTCAGAGCCATCGCCTGCCTCCCACCCATGAGCAAGAAACAAAAAAAACGAGAACACGCACCATGGTACTCTACAGAACTTAGAGCTTCACTCCTCCACCTGCGCAAACTCGAAAGACATTGGCGCCGAACTCGATCCACTGAAGCACAATATGCATACATTTCACACTTAAAAACACACAGAGATGAAATAATGGAGAAGAGGAAGCAATATCATATGGACATACTAAAGCGATCAATAAACAAGCCACATGACCTGTTCAATATCGCAAAAACCCTAACAGGAGATCCAGCATCAGATCAACCACACATGCCACAGCCACAGGAATACACTGACTATCTACAATCAAAGATGATCCGGACGGACAAGAGCACAACCATCGCAAACCACTCCACTCTGCAAAAAATGCCACAGCCTGCACCTCTGCTCAAATTCAATGAGATATCTAGCAAAGAGGTTGAAGACACTATTGCCTCTATCAACCTCACCACTGCACCCAATGATCCTTGTCCAGCTCTCTGGATAAAAGAGCTACGTCGCGAACTAAGCCAATTCCTGAGCAAAATACCGAATCAATCAATGGGATTGTTTCCACAGAGCTTAAAACACACATCAGACCACTCTTGAAGAACAGCAGAATGGACCCATCCAAAGTTGAGTCTTATAGACCTATTTCAAGCATCCCCCTGCTTGCTAAAATAATCGAAAAGATAGTCCAGCGACAAATCCAACAACATGTTGACGTCGAAGCCCCACTGGATCCATCCCAACACGGTTTCAGGGAAGCACACAGTGTGGACACCTTACTCACTACCCTCTTTAATAACCTAGTCTCCGGAATTGACAACATTCACCAAGGATTTGTCCTCATCTTCATGGACATTGCAGCCGCCTTCAACTTGGTGAGCCATGAGATACTAATAAAATGCCTTGAAGAAAAAGGGATACAAGGCACGGCACTGAACTGGTGCAAATCATACCTGTCCAACAGATGGCAACAAGTGAGGAACGGCTCCACGACCTCAGAGCCATTTCTACAAAAACAAGGTGTACCGCAGGGATCCTCACTATCTGCATTGATGTTTAACATTTATATGCAGCCCATCTGTGCCTTGATCCGAGCTTTCAACGTCAACTGTCTTGCCTATGCGGACGATATCCTGCTATACATCCCATTTATGACTGACCAGCCAGATTTTTCTCCAGTAATAAGATGCTTTGAAGCAGTAGCAGACTGGCTCCTCATGCAAAACCTATGGATCAACCACAGCAAAACAGATGTCCTCTTCATCACGAGGAACCAGGATTTTACCCCACCACCTTCAATACAAGTCAACAATGCCGAACTGAAAACTAAAACTACAATCCACTATCTAGGCATTACACTTGACCAACGGCTGGACATGAAAACTCATATAGGAAACACTGTGAAAGCAATATACAATAAGATATGCACATTACGACACCTACGACCTCTGCTTGACCTCGCCGACTACCGAACGATCTACCAAGCCTTAGTTATCCCACACCTGGACTTCGACAATGTAATCCTTCAAGGACTCTCATAGGCAACGCTAAGTCCGCTCCAGCTTGCAATGAACTCAGCCACGAAAGTTCTAGCAGCAGTAGCAAGGACGGACCACATAATGCCAGTTTTGATGAAACTCCACTGGTTACCTGTACAGACTAGGATCCATTACAAGATTCTAGTCCTGACCTCCAAAGCACTAAATAATCACCACCCCCCCCACACCCATCAGCAAGATGATTCACAGATTACCAGATAATAGAAACAGAAGATCCACAATGACAAACACATTAGAGGTCCCTAAAGCAATGACAAAATGCACAAAGGCAACGGCCAATAGAGCCTTCACGATATACGCGCCCAGAGCCTGGAATGCCCTCCCCACAGATATTCGAACCATAACGAACTTGACCCTATTCAGAAAAGGGTTGATACATCATTTGTTCTTGCGATTCTACCCTGAAACTAATCATGGAAAGCAGGTAATAAGCACTCCATCTACCCACCCAAACCTCCCCAACTTACATATCCAGCAAGAAAACTGTTAGCCAGCGTGATTCCCCCCCACCCAAATTGCCTAGATCTAGGAATGTATGCACCAATGCATATGAACTGTAGATAGTTTTCCCCAGTTATACCCAAGTTTATTACCCTGTTTATTGTAAATACAATGCGGCTTGCTGCACTGTAGTATGTTATGTTTAGAATGTACACCGCACTGATCTTAATAGCGTGGTATATAAGAAAAGTTAAATAAATAAATCCCCGAATTGCCTTATCTATCCGTAGTAGATCCCACCGCAACAACCAGACTGGTAACGTTTGCATCCAATATAATATTTGGGGTAACACAACCACTTTGATCACTGCCACTCTCCCCAACAGGGAGAGCGGAAGGGGCCCCCAAGCCCTCAGCTGGCCCTCCAGACGAGCCATAATGCGGTCCAAGTTCCTCTCATATAACTCGAATGGCTGGCGGGTTAATATAATCCCTAGATACACAAAATTATGTTCCGCCCATTTAAGTGGAAATTCCCCTTCCCAAGGCCCCTGTAACCGTCCCGACACGTCCAGTGCCTCCAACTTGTCCTTGTTAATGCGTAGGCCTGCAAACCGTCCGAAGGTCATAAATTCCTCCAACAATTGAGGTAGTGACTCTCGAGGGGACAGCAGATATACCAGGAGGTCATCCGCAAAGGTGGACACTTTAAAATCTTGCGAGCCAATACGGATCCCCCGAATCGCTTGGGTTATCTCCACTTTCCTTATCAAAGGGTCTAAGGGCAAGACAAACCAAAGGGGGGAAAGGGGTCAGCCCTGCCTCGTGCCCCGTCTTAAAGGAAAGGCCTCTGACAGAACCCTATTACAGAGCACTCCTGCAGTCGGTTCCACATACAGGCTCCCCACCATTTTACAAAAGGCTGTCCTGAGCCCATATCTCGGGAGGAGAGATTGCAGATACTGCCATTCAACTCGATCGAAAGCTTTTTCTGCATCAAAGCTCACCAACAAGGACTGCAGTTGGCAGTTCTGCACCCATTCCAATGAGGTCAGAATTTTCCTCGTTACAAACCGCATAATGCCCCTTCACGAAGCCAACTTGCGAGCCGTGCTCCAGTTGATCTAGAACTCCTGCCAATCGATCCGCTAATATTTTCACCAGCAGTTTCAGATCAAAATTAAGCAGCGAAATGGGTCAATATGAAGCCGCTAGGAGAGGGTCCTTTTCCGGTTCTGGGATAAGGATGATGTGGGCATGATTGCTACCTCAGCAAAATGTTCCTTGCTCTGCTCTCCTAGAGTGGACTCCTACAAGAGTGGGAGCAATCAAGTCACTTAATTTATAAAATTCAGCACCCAACCCAGCAGGTCCCGGGGATTTATAACAGCTTGTTCTAGTTATTACTGATTGTACTTCCTGTATTGTTATTGGCTGGTCCAATTGCACTCTTTGTGCTTCACTGAGTTGGGGTAAATCCACCCCCCTCAGGTACTCCGTCTGTATAGGGGCGCCCGCCTCTGCCGCATACTGTTTCTGAAAGAATGATCGAAATACTCGGGCAATAGCCGCACTCTCCCTGTGTAGCCCTCCATGGTCATCCCAAATCGCTGCCACCATTTTTGCACCTCTCAGACCCCGTAAGCAGCGCGCCAACAGTTTCCCAGGCTTATTGCCATGACAATACAATTCATAACAGTAATATAATATGGACTTCTTGGCCCTCTGATGCAGAAGCTCATTCAAGTCTGTCTGGGCCTCCCCTAACTTCTTCTTGTTCCCCGCATTCGGGAGTTGTGCACACCTATGTCTCAGCTTAGTCACTAGCTGCTCGAGTTGGATAATCCGCTCTGCTATCAATCTACACTTCCGCGCCAAAAAGCCGATGATATCCCCTCGCAAGACCACTTCTGCTGTCTCCCACACCAACTCGGGATCTCCCTGATGGCATCGATGATCAGACTCAAACTCCTGCCATCGCTTCCTAAGGAACTGGTGAAATTGAGTGTCCCTATAAAGATCTAGCGGGAATCGCCAAACTTGCACCCTTGGACTGCACCCCCCCCCCCCCAGTGTATCTCCAGCCAGACCAACGCATGGTCTGAAATCTCTATAGGGCCAATCTGCGCATCTGCGGTATGGGCAAACAAGCCCTCAGATATCAAAAGATAATCAATACGCGCACTAGATCCATGTGCCCGCGACTGGTGCATGAGATCCTTGTCCGAAGGATGCAACAGCCTCCAGGGGTCAACCAACCCTAATCTTGCACGCAATCGAGATAACACCCGAGCCGTCTTAGCTCTCTCCCGTTGCCCCTTCCCACAAGATGTATCAAGCTCTATGTCCATGACTCCATTAAAATCCCCTCCCAGGATCAACGGAAGCTCCGATAGCTGTTCTACTTTAGAGGCAAGACGGATATAGAGGTCCTGGTCCAATACATTGGGGCTATAAATATTTCCCAAGATGACAGCCTTCCCCTCTAAGATTCCTTGCTGCAATACAAACCTCCTGGATGGGTCTACGATTTCTTTTTCTATAACAAATCGCACGCACTTATGGATCAAAATGGCCACTCCCCCCCTCTTTCCCATGGCCAGGGACCCTCGCACCTGCCCCACCCATCCTCTACAAAGTTTACTATGCTCATCAGCAGTCTGGTGGGTTTCTTGGAGTAATGCAATATCACATTTCTGCCTGGCTAATGCCTGCAGTACTTTATATCTCTTAATTGGGTTCCCTAATCCACAAACATTCCAGGAAACTATCTTCAGTGCAGCGGGGCAGTGTCAAGACTATTCCACACAGTAGTCACCAGTCTCCCGGAAGAAGCTCTCCCAGCCTGGAGCCTCTCCCTAGCCACTCTCAAATAGTTCACCAGTTGACAATAATATTCTTCATGGGTGTGATTATCCCCCCCTTTCAAACCCCCCTCCCCCCTGACCCCCCCCCCCACCCCTCGTACTTCCCGTCTCTTTCTCATCTACCCCATCCCCACCACATAAAGAAAATTTACCCGGTTCAGGTCCCGCTTGATGCGTACGGTCCCCCCCTCCCCCCCAGCCCAACCCTACTCGGCTAGTCCAGGCTAAGAACCCTACCTCCCAACTCTTGTACTCCCCTGTTAACACCATCTTTACTAAATGACAGACCTATGCATAACATGAAGCTGCAAGATGAAAATTGAAAAACATCAGGAAACATCTTCACAATGAAAGGGTGGTGGATGTCCAGAATGCCCCCCCCCCAACAAGAGTGAAGGGGGCAAACAGGGCAACGGAACCCAACAAAAATGGGACAAGCACAGGGGATCCCCCACACCAACAGGATCTCGCAGACCACAACTCATCCCCCTCCCTACTCAACAACCAGGGCATTCCACCTGAACGATGAATCACCTCCAACAAAGACATGGGGAGGGGTGGCCTGCACAAAGCGACAGGTGCACCTACTCCCGCCGTACTTTGGCATGAACTTTCAAGGACAAGAGTTTACTTTGATGTGGACTCTTATCTTTGAAAGTTTATATCTCAATAAAGTGGTTAGTGTAAAAGGTGCCACCTGCCTATGTCATTTTTGCTACTACAGACTAACATGGCTTCCATTTCAGAAATTTCAACATGGTGGGACAAAAGAGAGGCTTGTGAAGGGCTCCACTGGAATCGGTGAGGATGGGGGACAGCAGTGATGGTGGAGACAGATGGGGGTAGCACAGAAATCATTTGCACAAGGCAGCAAAAAAGGTAGCACCAAACCTAAGCGTAACCACAAATGACAACATTAACATCAGCCAGATTGATTACTGCCATTTCCCAACATAGCAGTGAACGAAAAGGAGGCTACCACATGAGCACATAAATTATTGGTCCATGGGCACAGAAGTTTGAAGAGGGTCAGCAGTTTGACAGCTATATAGTAGAGGGCCTTTCTGAGATGTAAGGCCCATGGGTGCCCTGGACCAGCAAGTCTCCGTAGTTAAACTGGAGGTAATGTTTGATGCAAACATCATTTTTGTTTTAATGCCTCATCTAAGGTCCATTCACTTATTAGGTGATTTCTGAAAGAAGCTAAAAACCTCACTTATTCCTCGAATTCTACGGGGCAGATTCCCTCCTAGCTCATGAGCCTGTGTCCAATACCACCACCTAGAGCTTCCTGTCCCAATGTACCAAGAAACTAGCTCCGTACATAAGTTCATTCAACTAATTTCTCAGCTCTTCTTACTCCTTTTCATATCATACATACCCTCTAGCTTATTAACATTATGATATTACTTCATTCTACATAAGATACACTTTCAAAGTTCTCTGTAAACCGTCTTGACTGGTATAAAGATGTTAAATAAATAAATAATGCATTATGTATGGTACATGAAATTTTACTTTGTAGTTTCTTGCATCAGAAGTAAATTCACACAAAAGTAATACAAACTATGTTAAATATCTAATTTTTTAATGCAATTTTATTACATAAAAGTCTAAATGACAGATGGAAAAAAACAGCAGAGCAAACTGAGGCCTCAACGGCCAAGATACTGGTAGCATATATTTAAGCACATCAGAAACAGGGATAGTCCATACAAACAACGGCGCTGATGGTTTGGTTAAGCATGCTCCTTGGAAAATAAAGGTAGAGGAGGCTGTCATTACAGTAAGGTCAAACAAGATGACATCGGAATTTGTAGAAAACGATCTTGTGCTATTGTTTCTGCTGTAGCCAAATAAGATTGTCACCCACCATGACCATGATGTCACCCACCAAATTAAATTGCAGGAAGAGAACACTACCCCTATGGATTATCAAGTTAAATGATAAGGGTCAAGATGTGATGAGTACCATCAGACTCCTATAAACAGAAGATGCTCAAGGGGAAAACCCTGGGAAGTGTTGCAAAAGGTCTAGACACAGCTAATTCAATTTATCCTATCAAAGGTACAGAGAACAGATTCAAATAACTTTATTGGCATGCAGTGGCATAAAAGCAAATTTTTGGCCACCAAGCTAAGTTCTGCGGAGGGCTTTCCATGGTAGCTGGAGCCATCCTCCTCTAATCTGGGAGCAGGGGGAGAGATCCCTGCTGAAGACCCAGCAGTGATAGGAATATAGGGGTAGTCTTCATCATGCCTCTTCTCATTAATATGAATACTTCAGTACAACACTGGGCACACAGCCTTAACACTCAAATACTTCTGCCAATCATCTCTCCCACACTATTGCATTGTGTCAGAGGGGGCGGGCATTTGCAGGCCTTCCAAGCACAGTCATGAAGACCTGTGGCTTTTTATTTTTAGTGTTTAAAGTCTGATGCCTCTGCAGACCCTAGAAAAGCGGCAGTGGTGGCAGGGTTCATGGCTAGAAGATCGATGCTGGCTACGAAATGGGGGTTAATGACTGATTGCAGGTGATGTGGCTACTGTGAGGGTCTGGCTACATAGGGGCAGAGCCATGGACAATCACTCGTCCCCTAAAGTTGGTAGTGTGAGTACCGGAACCCCCCCCCCTTTTTTTTAACACACACAAAAAAAGCATTGCCAATATCCTTGCACACAACTGAACAGGTACATTGTTAATCATTTTTGGGTAAGACAGAAGTAACAATGTTAATTACCAGTAAATGAACAGTGGGGTACCGACTACAGTCCGGGTCTAGCCTGCTTTCTGCTTACTGCTCTGGGTCCCACTCTACTGCCACCATTACGCACCCACCCTTGACACCCTGGTAGGGTTCCTAGAATAGCACGTTGCATTTCCCTATTATTTGTTCATTTTCTACTTGTTTTTTCTAGTTTTCTGATTTGATTTTTTTTAGTTTCTTTCCTTTTGTTTTGCAAATTCCGACTCCTTTCTTATATGTAGAGATAGATTCTCACTTATTGATTCTACTTGTCTAAATACTTGTCCAAATTTAATTTGGACTTGGATTAAGAACATGAGAACCGAAGATATGTCATATTGGGTCAAACCAATGTCTGCAATCTACACATGTACTACATACTGATTATTTACATGTCTATATGCTTCTAAAATGACCCCCTTAGTTATTTTATTTACTAACTTTATTTTACATGTATATAGTGCTCAACACCAGGGCACCGCACAGTAAATTACATATATGCATAAGTCTCTTTCCAAACAAGCTCACATTATAAGTGAGTTCAAATTGAGGCAATGGAAAATGAAGTAACTTCCTTAAGGTCGTGGGGCATGTTCATAGAAGAAGCAAGATACCAGCCTTGATCTCCTCATTACCAGCCTATTCCTCTAACCACTAGACTCTCTCTTAACGTTAGATCATTCTTGAAACAGTAAAATATTTTAGCAGACTTGCTAAGGAGTATTCCTATGGAATGGAAGCATCTAACTAATCTAGTACTGTATCCCATACCAATTTCTAGCGTAGAAACTGGTTTGTTGCAGCTTGTTTTTTGACTTTATAGAAAGGGGGTTTTTGTTTAATCTTTTTTTTTTTTAATGACAATGAAGAGGGGTAAAAATGCCCATTTAAAAGTACTTCCTAAATACTGAAATCAACATTACAATAGCTTTAATTCCTGTTCTGCACTTACAGTAAAAAATATATATTACAAAATACTATAACAGGGATTGTATGTTTTACATGGGTCTGATTTCCAGTGTAGTGTGCTTCCTGCTAATTTAGAGAAATAGCAAAATAGTTAATGAAACTCATCAGGCCCTTTGACTACTACCCAATGCTGCCCATCAACATGGCCAACAACAATTCTGCAAGGTATGACCCAGGGCAGATCAAACAGGATCACATGCCACTAGGAGTAGAGGTGAAAGAAGCAGGGACACAGCGTGCTCTCCACTATCCTTCCAATTAAGGGTAAAGGCAAAGCAAGGGACAGACACATCCTAGGGATGAACATATGGGTGTGTGGATGGTGTTGCTTACAGGGCTTTGGTTTCTTAGATTGTAGTGTGAAATTCTAAGGAGGACATCAGCTAGAAATGGGATACATCCCATGAGGAAGGTACGAGTAGACTTATCAACCTAATGAGGAGAGCTTTAAACTAAGTTCATCAAGGAATGGCAACAAAATCCCATAGGAAAGCAAGTGACAGAGTAACCTGAATGGAGCTATGGGAGTGGGAAGGTGTGTACGGCATCCTGTTTAATAGGTGGATCCACTGAATTGGAAGTCGATTATATTACTAGATTGGAACAGGGGAATCTGGGGGTGGGCAGATAGTATTGTGGGGACTGGTGAAATTCCTAAATGGACAAGATGGGCTGGCCCTGCCCTAATGCATGTGCAAGAAAGTTTGTTCGCACAGGGCCCTATTCTTCAGAGGGCCCCGCAGCAACTTCATGCCGTACATGCTGTCTGATAGAGTACGTCCCGACTCCTGACCATTTTCAACTGGCTTTGACCTGGCCCTGGATGGCCTGCTGTGTTGGGATTTATTTATTTAACATTTCTTATATACCACCTTTCATGATATCAAGGTGGTTTACATTGAACAAACTGAAATTACATTGAACAGGACATTATAACTTGGAGATAACTATTTTACAGGGAACATGGGCAATGGAGGGTTAAGTAGCTTGTCCAAGACCACAAGGATCACCTGTGGGACTAGAAACCCCAGTCCTTCTGGCCCAAGGTTGCTTGTCCTCTAGTGGGATTTGAACCCCCGACCTTCCAGCCCGAGGTACCTTGCAAGAGAGCAGGCAGTTTTGGAGCCGGAGAGGACAGGATGCACCTTTAGGCAGGCACGGGCCTTGCAGCAGCACAGTTGAACAGGCTGCAGGCTCAGGGGAGGCCCCCTCTCACAAACCAGCACTCCAGGACTAGCAGCAATTCCAAAACAGAGGCAGGGCTGTGGTGCTGATCTGGATTCGGAAGAGAGATTTTGTCATTCAAGCCAGGTAATGTTTTTTGTTTAATTTTGGACTGGCTAATTTAAACTATTTGAATGGGTGTTTTTTTGGGGGGGATTTTATTTTTTTTTAAGAGCAAAAGAATTTCCTTTTCTAAGGAAGAAGATGGGCATAGTCTAGTGCAGTGATGGCTAACCTTTTTGAGCCCGAGTGCCCAAACTGCCGCACAAAACCAAAGAATTTCCTCAAAGTGCCAGCACGTCAATTTGCATAAATATTTGCATAATGCTAACATACACTAACTTTTAGTAAACATGTCTCTTAATGAGTGTATGGATAAAGACAGACTAAAAGATTTCTACATTACTATAATCCAGTGCCAACCGCCAGGCACATTAGGAACTACTACAAACACTGCCCATTTAGAACCAATAGCAAACCCGCCGTATCCTAACAGCACTACCAGGACTCACAAAGCACCACACCATACCTATCAAAAGGCAACACTGCAAATATTAAACCAATACATTTCAGACAATAACAATACATGACCTACTGGGGAAAGAGAACAAGTGGCAATGTCAAAAAGGAATTACATAAACAGAATACCTCAGCTCAGTTACACAGTTGCAATTGCTCCAGCCACTTTCTTCTGGTTTCTTCATGTTTTCTGCTAACTCTCCATCATCTGCTGTCCATTTGTCCTTTCTTCTCTCTTCTAGTTTTTTTTTTCCATTCTCTCTCTCTACATCCGCTTTAACATACTAATCTTTCTCCTTTTGCTCTTTCCTCATTCCTATTTCATCCACTCAAATTTTACCCCTCCATCCTCAATCCCCACTTACTCTCCCAATACCCGGCCAATTGTAGATTTTTTATCCCTCCCACACAAAATATTTTTCCCCTCTCCATTTTACTCTCCCAGCCCCATCCCATTCTAATCCTCCCCCAACATCAGCTCCCTTCTAGTTCCAGCCTCACCCAGCATCCATTCCCTTCTAGTCCCTGCATCAGCCCATTTCCAGTCCTAGCCCCCCATCAGCCCATTTCCAGTCCTAGCAACCCCCCAACCCAATACCAGTCCTAGCCCCCCCCATCAACCCACTTCCAGTCCTAAACCCCCATCACCCCATTTTCAGTTTAAGCCTCCCCTATAACCCATTACCAGTCCTAACCCCCATCACCCCATTTCCAGACAGCCCCCATCAGCCCACAGCCCATTAGCAGTCCTAACCCCCCACCCCATTACCAGTCCTACCCCCCCCTACCGCCCACCCGCCCATTAGCAGTCCTAACCCCCCCAGCCCATTAGCAGTCCTACCCCTGCCCGCCCGCCCGCCCATTAGCAGTCCTAACCCCCCCCAGCCCATTAGCAGTCCTAACCCCCCCGCCCGCCCGCCCATTAGCAGTCCTAACCCCCCCCCGCCCAATAGCAGTCCTACCCCCCCCCCCCCGCCCGCCCCCCCCCTAGCCCATTAGCAGTCCTAACCCCCCCCAGCCCAATAGCATTCCCAACCCCCCCCCCAGCCCATTAGCAGTCCTAACCCCCCCTAGCCCATTAGAAGTCCTAACCCCCCTCTGGCAAATTTTTTTTTAAAAAAAGCAGGCTCTGGCTGCTGCCGCGGCAGATTGCAATGTCCCGCGGGGCCCCCTCCGCCCCCTCCGCCCGCTAAGCCCCTCTGCAAGGGCTTTCAGATTCGCGAGGGAGAGCATCTCCCTCGCGTCTCTGTTAAGCCCGCAGGGGCTAATGGGAAATTTCCCATCAGTCCCTCGCGTCTAAAGGGGCTGATGGGAAATTTCCCATTAGCCCCTGCGGGCTTAACAGAGACGCGAGGGAGACGCGAGGGAGACGCTCTCCC
Organism: Ichthyophis bannanicus; assembly: GCA_033557465.1. Lineage (NCBI taxonomy): Eukaryota > Metazoa > Chordata > Amphibia > Gymnophiona > Ichthyophiidae > Ichthyophis > Ichthyophis bannanicus. The sequence goes on from CM066031.1 coordinate 1,175,483,729, forward strand.
TCGCGAATCTGAAAGCTCTTGCAGAGGGGCTTAGAGGGCGGAGGGGGCCCCGCGGGACGCTGCATTCTGCCCTTGCCGCGTCCACGGCAGCAGTCAGAGCCAGCTTTTTCTTTTTTTGCGGACCTTCCCGCGTGCCAGCTGCAAGGCCTTCGCGTGCCACAGCTGGCACGCGTGCCATAGGTTCGCCATCGCTGGTCTAGTGTTTAATTATGTTTTTTAAAAAAACTTTATCACATTGTAAATGAAATTTGTGTAATGCTACTGTCTGAACTTTTATAGATTTCAGTGGGGGCTGGTGCATGTTTACTAAGGGGTGTTAAGTGGTTTGTGTGAGGCCACTGGCCACAGTAGGTTACCATACAAACATAATAATTACTTCTGTTTCCCACATGCATGATAGGATTAGGGCCAGAGTAGAGAAAGGATGATAGCACATAGCAGTTAGTGTGGGGGTAGGGTTCCTATCTTGCACACTAATGGTCAATGCTGCATTTTAATACTGAGTAACGAGGAGGAGCGAGTGGGGGGGGGGGGGGGTCACAAGTTTTACAAACCCTAATGAAATAGATGTGTGTATTATATTCCAATTGGAAAAACACATATCTAATTCATTAGGGTCTGTAAAGGTTCTGACACTTAGCCAGGTGATGTTTTTTGTGATTCTCTTTCACTCTCATCCTTTCCTTAATTTCAAATACAAAACAGTTTTGGGCTGGCTAATTTAAACTCGTTTGTTTGTTTGTTTTTAGAGCAAAATAATTTCCTTTTCCACGGCACAGAAAAAAATGGTTAATTATTGGCTTTTTTAAAAACTTTTTAATCACACTGCAAATGAAATTGGTGTAATGCTGAACATTTATGGATTTCAGTGGGGGCTGCGGCATGTTTACTAAGGGGTGCTAAGTGGCTTGTGTGAGCATAGAAACATGATGGCAGACAAAGACCATATGGCTCATCCACTCTGCCTCTAAGCTCTATATCGTCTCTTTCTGTCCTTTAGGGATCTTCTGTGTCCCATGCTTTCCTGCATTCTCTATTACCTCCGCTGATTACAACCGAGTCTCTCTCTTTTCACCTTCATCCTATGCCCCCTTGTTGCAGAGCTTTCTTTCAACTGAGACTCTCCTCCTGTGCATTTATGCCATGGAGGTATTGATACGTCTATCATATCTCCCGTCTCCAGTCCTTCTTCAAAAGTATACAGTACATATTGAGATCGTTAAGTCTGTTCCCATATGCCTTAAGATGAAGCCCACTGACCATTTTGGTAGCTACTCTCTGCACAGACTCCATTCTATTTATAGCCTTTTGAAGATGTGGTCTCCAGAATTGCACACATTACTCTAAATCAGCTTTCAAAGACTTATACAGAGGCACTATCACTGCCTTCTTCCTGCTGGCCATTCCCCTCTCCCTCTGCATCCAAGTAGCCTTCTGGCTTTCACTGTTGCCTTATCTACCTGTTTAGCTACCTTAAGATCATCAGAAACAATCACACCTTGACCCAGGTCCCACTTTTTTTGTGGACAGAAGCACTTTGCCCCCTCCCCCCATACTATACCACTTCCTTGGATTTTTGTAGCTCAAATGCATGACCCTGCATTCTTAAGCATTAAATCTCAACTGTCAAATTCTTGACCATTCCTCATGCTATGTACACTTTCCTGGGTGTCTACTCTATTGCAGGTTTTGTATCATCCACAAAGAGGAAAACCTTACTAGTCAGCCCTTCCGTAACATCAAAAAAACTGGATCAAGCGGAGATCTCTGCAGCACACCACAAGGATATTGCAGCTTTTTGAATATTGTTACATTTTTTTTGTACCAGTATATATCTTGAAGATACATGTTTAATTTTAAACCATCAATTTATTTAGTGGTGGTTTGTAAAAATTGTCAATGTGTTTGTTTTTCAAAAGTATTGTTTATTCTGTCTATAATATGATTTAGTAAGAGGGCCAGTAAGATTTATCTATCCACATGAAATAACTATACTTGATATGGGCTGTGATTGTGATAGTATATGACAATGTAGTGATTGCTTGATTTGTTTATTTTTCTAGAGAACACTGGACTAGTTGTTTCTTTCTTGAGATTTCACATTCAGGCATATGTACAGTGGAGATCTCTTTTGAAAACCTTACTAACTCAGTACATTCTTCAATGGAAACTTTATATTTAGGATATGGATCCTGTGACATTTGTGTACTGTATGCAAACACACATGTAGGGTACAAACACACATTTATACCTTCCTTAGAATAGGGGTAATGTGTACATCAGCATTTGTGCGCTGGGAGCCTATTTTATAAAGGCACATAGGTCCCTATGTCAACGTCATAAAATTGGTTTTAAATAAGCACCTGGAGTGAAGGAGTAGCCTAATGGTTAGAACAGTGGACTCAGAACCAGGGAAGCCAGGTTCAAATTCCTGTGCTGTGCCTTGTGACCAAGGGGAAGTCACTTAACCCTCCATAGCTTCAGGTACAAACTTAGGGGCCGATGAAGCAAGACGTGGAAGACTTTGTGCAGAGATTTACACACACAGTATCGCCTACAATTTTGTGAGCTACTAGTGCAGAAAAGAGTTTTCTGTACAAGCTAACTGTGCACAAAGGCTTGAGCAGACAGCTGCACACAATTTATGCCCGTTTCTTCTCTATCTTTGCTGTACAACACCTGTAACATTTTGGTTTGCTGAACAAAGTGGTGAAAAAATGGCAGGGGAGGTGTGCTATCCGGTGCATAATTATCAATATTCTACATAGAATTTCTGTGTAGAATAATACCGGTGTTTATATGGTACATAACATTCCAACCCATGTACATAAGTGCCAAACAGGGTTTTTGTGCACATGATATAGCTGCTGCTAAAAGACTCATGCATACATGTATAGCACAGTTACTTACCTGTAACAGGTGATCTCTGGGAACAGCAGGAATAAGTCTTCACATATGGGTACGTCGGTACCGACGGAGCCTGCGCGGGAACGCTCCCCAGCGTCCAATCAGAAAGCTTTTGGGAGCATCCCTCAGCGCCTGCATGCTGCCTTCCCGCCTTTCCAACTGTCTCTCCTCAGTTGAGTTTTATAGCTGAGACAAAAGAGAGAAAGAGGAAAGGAAGATAGATAGAGAGATACAACTCCTAGGGGAGTTGGGTGGGTTGTGAAGACTTATTCCTGCTGTTCCCAGAGATCACCTGTTACAGGTAAGTAACTGTGCTATCTCCAGGAACAAGCAGGAATAAGTCTTCACATATGGGGACTCCCAAGCTAAGATGCCCGGAGCCCCAGCATGGTGAGGATTGGAACATGCTACACCTCATATGGGCAGGCATCCTGAGGATGGAGGGTAGGAGTTGAAAAGAGAGGAGCTGTAGGAAAACAGCTAACCTAAGGACTACAGGTAAGGAGCACTGTTCCCTCTAAGCTGTGCGCGCGCACACACCTCACCGAGCGAGCGCACATACTTTACAACAGAGCGCACAAAAATTATGGCTCTGATTCTGGTAGAAAATAACACAGACGTCTTAAAATTTAAAAGTTATGATTGTAATTACTAGAAATTTCCAGCTTCATTTAGTAATCGTCTAGTTTCATTTAATTTGATTAAAATCAATGTGGTGCACATACTGTATTCTGACGTGTAGTCAAATTTTAAAGTATATAACTCCGAGTGTCGTTATGTAGCGCACAAAAATTTAACCTTCCTTCAAAAGCTGCACACAGCTGATATTTTATGCGCACACAGCCTACAGAAAATTAGAGGGAACATTGGTAAGGAGTCCTTGTATGTATGACAATTACCATGAAAAATATTGATATGAACAAACACAATATGGACCTCACCTACTGGATTGCAGGAAGTAGAGAGGCTGATGGAGTCTACTGGAGATCCAGCAGAAGAATGTTCAAGGTGATCTCACTGAAGTGAAGGTGAAGGTCCAAATCTGGAATTGACAGGTGACCCAGGTGTCACCTGGGGTAGTACCCAAACGTCAGGTCTTTAGTGGAAGCTTTATGGAAAAAGCTGGGAACTCCTTTGGATACAGAGTTAGTAACATTTAGGAGCAAAAGAGGAAGACTGACTGATTTGGACAACTAGCCCAGTCCTGGAGGGAAGAAGGGGTATGGAAAAAAGCCCATATTCCCAAGGAGGATAGATGTCTGAAGGGTGGAAACTTCAGATTTACTGAAGATCCAGCCTGTCTTTCCTATCTGTGGAGAGATAGGAAAGCAGGGCCGGCCCGTCCATTGAGCAAGAATGTTTTTTGCACAGGGCCCCGCGTTTCAGGGGGCCCCGCGCAAAAAACATTCTTCAGCATCCCAAGTTTTAAAAAAAAAAACCAAACCGGCTGCTTCTGCCGCGGCAGCAGCAAGAGCTCTGCCGCGGGGCCCCCCCCTGCCCGGCAGAGCCTCCGTGCATCCTCAGCAGCTTTCTTCATGTCCAAAACGCAGGCTTCTTTCAGAGCCGCGAGAGTTTCCTTTCTCGCGGCTCTGTTAATCCCGCCGAGGGTGATGGGATTTCCCATCAGCCCCGCGGGATTAAGAGAGCCGCGAGAAAAGAAACTCTCGCGGCTCTGAAAGAAGCCTGCGTTTTGGACATGAAGAAAGCTGCTGAGGATGCACGGAGGCTCTGCCGGGCAGGGGGGGGCCCCGCGGCAGAGCTCTTGATGCTGCCGCGGCAGAGCTCTTGATGCTGCCGCGGCAGAAGCAGCCAGTTTGGTTTTTTTTTTATTTTAATTTGGAATGATAGGGGGGGGGGTGGTTAGGACTGGTAATGGGCTATGGGAGGGGAGGCTAAACTGGAAGTGGGCTGATGGGGGGGGGGGTGGTGAGGACTGGTAATGGGCCAGGGGGGGGGCTGGTTAGGACTGGTAATGGGCAAGGGGGGGGGGTGGTTAGGACTGTTAATGGGCCATGGGGGGGAGGCTAAGACTGGAAGTGGGCTGATGGGGGGGGGGGTTAGGACTGGTAATGGGCTATGGGGGGGGGCTAAGTGGGCTGCTGGGGGGGGTTAGGACTGGTAATGGGCTAGGTGGGGGGGCTAAGTGGGGTGATGGGGGGGTTAGGACTGGTAATGGGCTATGGGGGGGGGCTAAGTGGGCTGATGGGGGGGGTTAGGACTGGTAATGGGCCATGGGGGGTGGAGGCTAGGACTGGTAATGGGCCATGGGGGGGGGCTAAGTGGGCTGGGGGGGGCTAAGTGGGCTGGGGGGGGGTTAGGACTGGTAATGGGCCATGGGGGGGGGAGGCTAGGACTGGTAATGGGCTGATGGGGGGGGGGTTAGGACTGGTAATGGGCTATGGGGGGGCTAAGTGGGCTGATGGGGGGGGTTAGGACTGGTAATGGGCTATGGGGAGGGGGCTAAGGCTGGAAGTGGGGGGGGGTAGGACTGGAAATGGGCTGATGGGGGGGCTAAGACTGGAAATGGGCTGATGGGGGGGTAGGACTGGTAATTGACTATGGGGAGGGGGCTAAGGCTGGAAGTGGGGGGGTAGGACTGGAAATGGGCTGATGGGGGGGTTAGGACTGGTAATGGGCTATGGGGGGGCTAAGACTGGAAGTGGGCTGATGGGGGGGGTGGTTAGGACTGGTAATGGGCCATGGGGGGGGTAGGACTGGAAATGGGCTGATGGGGGGGTTAGGACTGGTAATGGGATATGGGGGGGCTAAGACTGGAATTGGGCTGAGGGGGGTGGGTGGTTAGGACTGGTAATGGGCCATGGGGGGGGTTAGGACTGGTAATGGGCCGGGGGGGGGTTAGGACTGGTAATGGGCTGATGGGGGGGAGGGTTAATACTGGTAATGGGCCATGGGGGGTGGAGGGGAGGACTGGTAATGCGCCATGGGGGGGGGAGGCTAAGACTGGAAGTGGGCTGATGGGGGGGGGTAGGACTGGTAATTGGCTATGGGGGGGGCTAAGACTGGAAATAGGCTGATGGGGGGGCTAGGACTGGAAATAGGGTGATGGGGGGGTTAGGACTGGTAATGGGCTGATGGGGGGGGGGTTAGGACTGGTAATGGGCTATGGGGGGGCTAAGTGGGCTGATGGGGGGGTTAGGACTGGTAATGGGCTATGGGGAGGGGGCTAAGGCTGGAAGTGGGGGGGTAGGACTGGAAATGGGCTGATGGGGGGGCTAAGACTGGAAATGGGCTGATGGGGGGGTAGGACTGGTAATTGACTATGGGGAGGGGGCTAAGGCTGGAAGTGGGGGGGTAGGACTGGAAATGGGCTGATGGGGGGGGTTAGGACTGGTAATGGGCTATGGGGGGGCTAAGACTGGAAGTGGGCTGATGGGGGGGGGTGGTTAGGACTGGTAATGGGCCATGGGGGGGGTAGGACAGGAAAAGGGCAGGTGTGGGGGGGAGGACAGGTAATGGGCGATGGGGGGGCTAAGACTGGAATTGGGCTGATGGGGGGGGGTGGTTAGGACTGGTAATGGGCCATGGGGGGGGTTAGGACTGGTAATGGGCCGGGGGGGGGGGGGGTTAGGACTGGTAATGGGCTGATGGGGGGGAGGGTTAAGACTGGTAATGGGCCATGGGGGGGGGGGGTTAGGACTGGTAATGGGCCATGGGGGGGGAGGCAAAGAAAGTAAGTGGGCTGATGGGGGGGTAGGACGGGTAATTGGCTATGGGGGGGGCTAAGACTGGAAATAGGCTGATGGGGGGGCTAGGACTGGAAATAGGGTGATGGGGGGGTTAGGACTGGTAATGGGCTATGGGGGGCTAAGACTGGAAATGGGCTGATGGGGGGGGTAGGACTGGTAATTGGCTATGGGAGGGGGGCAAAGACTGGAAATAGGCTGATGGGGGCTAGGACTGGAAATAGGGTGATGGGGGTTAGGACGTAATGGGCTGATGGGGGGTTAGGACTAGTAATGGGCTATGAGGAGGCTAGGACTGGAAATGGGCTGAGTGGAAGGAGGGCTTGAACTGCAAATAGCTGATGGGGACGGGGGCTTGGAATGGAAATGGGTTGTGAGGGGGAGGGAGCTAGGACTGGAAATGGGGGAGGGGGGGGCTAGGACAGGAAATGGGCTGATGGAGGGGCTAGAATAGGACTGGAAATTGGCTGTTGGGGGGTGCTAAGATTGGAAATGGGCTGTGGTGGGGGTTTGGATTGAAATGGACTCATGAAGGGGCTAGAACTGGAAGTAGGCTCATGGGGGGCTTGGATTGGAAATGGGCTGAGTGGAGGGGAGCTAGGATTTGACATGGGCTGATGGTGGGGCTAGGAAAGGACTAGAAATGGGCTCATGGGGGGCTGGGATTGGAAATGAGCTGATGGAGGGACTTGGATGGGACTGCAAATAGATGGGGGAGCTAGGACTGGAAATGGGCTTATGGGGGGCTAGGACTGGAAATGGGCTGATGCGGGGACTAGAAGGGAGCGGATGCTGGGTGGGACTGGAACTAGAATGGAGCTGATGTTGGGGGAGGATTAGAATGGGATGGAGCTGGGAGAGTGAAATGGAGAGGGAAAAATATTTTGTGTGGGAGGGAAGACAAATCTACAATTGTCCGGATATTGGGAGAGTAAGTGGGGATTGAGGATGGAGGGGTAAAATTTGAGTGGATGAAATAGGAATGAGGAAAGAGGAAAAGGAGAAAGATTAGTATGTTAAAGCAGATGTAGAGAGAGAATGGAAAAAAACTAGAAGAGAGAAGAAAAGACAAATGGACAGCAGACGATGAAGAATTAGCGGAAGACACGAAGAAACCAGAAGAAAGTGGCTGGAGCAATTGCAGCTGAAAAAAATGCACAAAAGGTAGAAAAATATCTCTTTATTTTGAATTTATTAATTGGAATATGTCAGCTCTGGGAAATGTGCATCATTAACGTCTGCGCTTTGTTTAGTACAAGAGCAAATTAATGTATAGTTTTATTTCTACAGTGTTGTACATTCCAAGTTTGGCTTTTGGGATTCCCAGTTTAATTATTGTCTTCCTGTTTCTAAATTGTGATTCCTTGTTTGGTGATGGTTTATGTTCTGTTCATGTGTAACTGAGCTGAGGTATTCTGTTTATGTAATTCCTATTTGACATTGCCACTTGTTCTCTTTCCCCAGTAGGTCATGTATTGTTGTTCTCTGAAATGTATTGGTTTAATATTTGCAGCGTTTCCTTTTGATAGTTAGGGTATGGTGCTTTATGAGTCCTGGTAGTGCTGTTAGGATACGGCGGGTTTGCTATGGGTTCTAAATGGGCAGTGTTTGTAGTAGTTCCTAATGTGTCTGGCGGTTGGCACTGGATTATAGTAATGTAGAAGTCTTTTAGTCTTTCTTTATTCATACACTCATTAAGAGGCATGTTTACTAAAAGTTCGTGTATGGTAACATTATGCAAATATTTATGCAAATGAGGACCCTTATGCAAATGAGGCCCCGCACCGAGTCTCCGCACATAGCCCCGCACCCCCCTTGGGCCGCCCCTGTAGGAAAGATAGTGAAGTATGGAGCTTCAGGGATATCTAGACCTAGGGTTAAGTAGAAGCTGTCAGTACCACAGTAGTGGTTGCGTGCATAATACCCAGACATACTGAGGGACAGTATGAAGATATGCAAGCCCACTGTCTGGAACCTATAGAAAGGTAAAAACCTTTTATAAGCATAGACAGTTAGAGAGATAAGTATGGTAATACATATCTACCTATAAGGAAGCATCTCGACAGATACACATATACATAGGGACATATATATATATATATATATCTATAGAGAGAACTGGAGGGGCATAGATATGCACACACACAGCTTACAGACATATGTATCTATAGAGAAGTATATAGAAATATATACATACATGTATATAGATGTCTAAAGATAAATGTCTGCAACTAAGCAGATAGAGATATGTCCATAAGAACATTTACATGGGAGTTGTGAAGGAGAAAGATTCATCTAACAAGAAGGTGGAACCTACTTGAGGAGATATATTGAGAATCTATTCTCCCTGGCTAAGATGGTGCAGGAATGCCATCCAGTGGAATAACCAGGATGGTTGTGTGAAAAACAGAGGATAATATCAGTCTGTAAACAGCAAGTTCTGAGTCCTATAGAACTCTCGCATGGTAAATGGACAGAAAACGCATAGGATGAGATACAGGGTTGACCCACTTGAGGAACAAGGGGGGGGGGGTATCATGCGTTGTTTAATTAAATATGTGCTGTCCAAGAAGGATTAGGATACCATGAGGACAAGCTGCAAGGAAAAAGAGCATATTTCCTGTAGAAATTGGGTGACTCTTTAGACTGTCACATAGAGAAGGCTTAAGTCCTTTATTAAAAGGAAACAGAAGGGTATAAAGAACCCCTACAGTCATGAGGAATGACTGAGGAAGCCTTTTTCAACCATATAGGATAGAAATTAAAGAAAAAATCCTCATGCTCTCTAGCAGGGGCCCATAGTGGAAAGCTTCTCAGTAGGATTGCAGAGAGCACTATGCAGGAGAATTGGTCAGTTATGCTGCCAACTCCAGGGATTTGGAGATGACAGAAAAGAAGCAATAAGGATTGTCCAAGATAGATGAGCACTATCTTGGAAGCACTACTAAGACTAGAGAAAGTAGTGGAAGACAAGACTGGAACTCGTAGGAAGCACCAGTAGTCAAAGCACTGGAACTCCTGCATGGGCAGCTGCTGAATAGAACAGCAGAGAGACTCCCTCTGTTTGTAACAGAGAGAACAGACAGAACAAGAGGAGAAACCTGATCATGTCTGATGAGGTGCCCAATGAAAGCAGGGAGGTAACTCCAGAGAAAACTCTACACTGGAAAGGAAAGGAAGACTAGAAAGGCTAAGAAAGCCTTCCAGTGGTATGGTGGCACTCTTACAGGGGAGACCCTGAAAAAGAGGGTAAAGAAAAAATAGGAGCTGAAGGGAGACTTGCCATATGGCAAGTCTGCAGAAGGAAAAAATTCATGGTGGTACAGGAGAAAACTATCATGAGATAGTTGTCAAACCTCTCTTCATGGTAGGAAGAGGAGGAAAACCTTGTGACCCACAGACATGAATCTCCTGACAGCTCAGCCTACTTGAGAGCAAATGGATGTCCTGGAAACAGGAATACAAGCGTAGAGTTTTAAATGAAAAAACGGTGAAAAAACTTCTTCTGAGAAGAAGTGAACTGTATGTTATAAGAGATCAATTAGAACCACATTGAGGGTTAATTTTCCTGGCTTGAGTTTGGATTCTTCAGACCAGGGCGAGGTTTCCCCTGTTTGGGAACATCGGCATGGTGGGCAGGAGAAGAATAAAACCTTCTTCTTTTAGGAAAAGAAGGTTTGGTAGGGCATTTCTTACCTGCTGGGAAAGAGAAGGTTTAGGATGGCCCTCAGAAGCAGGGAAGTCAGTGGAGCAATGAGCAACCTGACGCAAAGACTCCTTGTTGAAGAGATTTTCTCCAGTACAAGGAGTGTTACCCAGTCTTTGTTGTGCCCATCTGCTCAAGTCTGAAGCTTGGAGCCAGGCTCTACGTCGTGCTCCTATGGCTATGGCAGAGGTTCTGCTAACAGACTCAAAGGAATCTAGGGAAGCACGAGAAAGAAACCTAGAGATATTCTGGCTATGACTAAGAAGCAAGGAATAGTCTGTAGCCTTGGGCTCTGAAAGAAAAGGAGTCAAAAGAGATAATTTCTCTGTGACCTCCTGAAGGGATAGACTCATATAAAAAAATATATGAGAGAATTCTTGTTGCCAGCATAGATGTTTGGAAGGTTTGACGTCCAAAGGCATCTAGTGTTCTAGATGCACGACCTGGTGGGAAAGAAGAATGCTTCTTCTTGCTTTTTACCTTCCTCATTGCTGATTCCACTACAATGGAATGATGGGGAAGTTGAGTCTTCTGAAACCCTGGAGAGGGGGGCACCTGATACAGAAGAGTAGTTGCTGTTAGAAGGTGAGGAAGCCCTTAAAGGTGTTTCCCATATTTTCAGAAGAAGATCCTGTAAAGAATGATGTAAAGGAAGCATTATATTTTCCTTTTCCCCAGAAAAGCCTTGTGTAGGATCATAGCCAGGGATAGGAATAGCCAGGAATGTTGCCATGTCAAGGAGAAATTTCTGAAAAGAAGGATCTCCAATGGGAACAATCCCTGGACAGGCTAAACTCGAAGAACTAGGCTGGACACCAGTACTTGTACGGTGCAAAACAGGATCTCTAATGAATGGATACTGGGACTGGCGGGTATGACCTGAAACCGTCAGTACGGTATCGTCCATGGTAGGTATCGACTCCAAACTAGGTATAGAAAGGAGCGATCCTGGTGAAAAAAGCATGGATGGAGCTGGTCCCGATGCTACTGCAGGTACCAGCGTCGACATCGATACCGGTAGTTGAGCCGGAATCGAAGGCGATACCAACATCGGAGGCTGCTCAAACGGTACCGAGGAAACTCGAAAGTCTCGGTGAATATCCTCGGTACCGGGCATCCGGAATCGGTGCGTGTTGGTTCCAAGACGCGTCGGTACCCAGTCTTCCAGACTAGATATCGATTCTAGACTCAGCATCGAAGGAAGCGAATCTATCGATGCATGTCTGGATGGTACCGACGTCAGGGGTCGTATCGACGGAGCTGTCGATACTGGAAAGTCAATCTGGGTATCGATCGGTCCCGAAGGCACCGAGTACACCAGATGACGATCCCTGGTGAGGAGTGGGTCGCTCAACACCAGTGCCAATGCCGGGTTATCGGTACCGCTCAAAGCGGATGCCACCCCCGAGCATGGCTCAGGTATGTTCTGTGAGGGGTGAGCCCCAGGAACAACCTGAAAACCCTGAAAGGCTTTGGAGACCAAAAACTCCCGCCGGGGTTTTGAAGCCAATGTGGTCTTGAGGGCAAGGCCGGAGCCGTCATCATGCTTGGCATGAGACCTACCACCCAAGGATTGGCTAGTCTTAACAGACTGTTTGTGGGTTACCTGATCCTGTAGAGAAGAAATGGTCGGTGCCCTTACACTGGAAGGGAAAACTGCATCGAGGGAAACTCGAAATGGAGAATTTCTTCTCATAAAATTGTAGCCTGATGGCTCTGGAGGAAAAGAGTCAGGACCCAAACAGGTTAGACACCAGTTATTGGAGTCTAAAAAGAAAACTGTATTTCCACAGTTAAGGCACTTCTTAGGAGAAGAAGGCTCCATAATGGAGAGGCCTTACAGGCCCAAAAATTCAAGACAGAAACAGAGGGAAAAAAACTCCCTGAGTTTTTAGAAAAAAGAAAAGAAAAAACCACCGGCGGTACCGGTGGAGTCGGGGAAACAGCCACGACCACAAGAAAACAAAAAGTAAAAGATTTAAAGAAAATATTTTCTGCGGTGACAGGAAGACGTCCTGCCGGCTCCGCGGAAAAACGAAAACTGAGGAGAGACAGTTGGAAAGGCGGGAAGGCAGCACCCAGGCGCTGAGGGATGCTCCCAAAAGCTTTCTGATTGGACGCTGGGGAGCGTTCCCGCGCAGGCTCCGTCGGTACCGACGTACCCATATGTGAAGACTCATTCCTGCTTGTTCCTGGAGATCTGGCTTTCTCTCCTGGCTTAGCACAGACATTTTGCGCACAACTTATTTACATGTTTGCTTATAGCACTGGAGAGTCTTATTCTGAGCTAGACTAGTATGAAGAAACCCTGTCCTAGGACTTTACTGCTGGGCTCTAGCAGAGTTCCTGTATTGAACTGAACATGGCGCCCTCCAAAGCGTTCCTATTACTAAACAGTCACAATGAATATTTCAGTGTGATCTTTGTGGGCTCAGCAATTTTATAATTCCTTATTTGAAGGTAGTTTTACATATTTTATTTTATTTCACATTATTTTACTATAGACTTACTCTGTGGAAGAAAGGCCTGTCAATCTACTTCTGGTCACACCTTACTAAGAGAACCCAGGGGCTTGGTTGCAAGGAGTCACATTGACTCAAAAGCATACACTATACTACAAATACAAAATTTAACACGCAGAAAGGGGAAAAGCAATTCCCACTTCTGGTTTGGCTTCTATATTTAATGAAAATTTTGTTGACACTTGAGGTCAGTGCTAGTATGTAGTTTGTAACAGTCCAACGTGTTCTGTTTTTCCAGACCAGTAGATGTAATATTGCTGATATATGGCCTGGTATAATATTTACATTACTGCCTTTTCATAGCTGGGATTATTGCTGTGAGATGTTTAGAATAGCAGGGTTCCTACATAGGTGCTGAGCACATGTGTGATATGCATGAGACTTAATTGATTAGTTGATTTGTTCAGCTCTTCCAAATAAAAAGGCATTTTGTTGCCCTTCATATACGACAGGCAGTTTCCTTTATTCCTGACGTTTGAGATCGCTGTCTAAATGACTATCAAATACTCTAAGGGGATCATATTAAAAGTCCAAGTCACGAATGGATGGCTGAAAACTTTCATGCATATGTCCAAATCATGGCGACATCCCTGGAGCCATTTTATATTGAAAAAAGTGAATTAGGAAGTGAATTAGGATAACTCTATTCAGTATATTATATCTGATTAATCTTTATTGGTTACAGCTTGTTGGAGCTTACTCTTCACAAGAGAGAGAGTAAACAAAACACACAACGAACAGCAGAGACAGATAGATTTCGAAAATATCCCTCTGGTGCAGAGAAGGCAAGAAAAAGAAGACGTGAGTAAGAGTTCCTAGAAACAAAGAAAGGAGCTTTGGAAAAAAACATGAAAAAAGGTTAAAATGTAGAAGAAAGTGAGACAACAGATATCATACAGTAGAGTGAATTGGACGTGCTGCCAGAATTGCAAACCGAGCAAACACACAGTGAGAAAAGTACACTGGAGATGACTGAGCCAAGCACAAGCTCCACACTTGAGCAACACTTGAGACGTACAACCCACCAAAGCGCTGATTAATCCAGTCAATGATTATGATGATTCAGGATGCTGGCCTTAATTTACTGACTCAAAATTACGTGACTTTTTGGTGGTAAGAAGTCCCATTCAGATCCAGGATTATCCTTTCCAAAGGACAAGTAAACCGTAGTTTCAAGGCAGCATATTTATTTATTTATTTTTACACCACCTTTAAGCCAAAGCTGTTTACAGAGGACAAACAAGCTCAATTGAGTTGTAGTTACATAGAACTTAGGGGTGATACTAACTTGGAGTTAACAAAAACGGGGGATTTACATATTTCAGCAGGTGGTGATAGGAGTTCGTATGATGAAAAATGGTGAATCTGTCAACTGCCGTTGGCTTGTATATTCTAAAAAACTCAACACTGTGTTTTGCTTCTATTGTGCATTATTCCATTTTGATATTTCTAACCCTACACAACTCAAAGGGTGGATGTTCAGATTTGGCCCATTTAACTTCATGCTTGAAACATGAACATGCCATAACACATTTTAACTGCCTGCAACAGTGGATTGAACTGGAACAGAAACTAGTGTCTCTCCAAGCAGATGGAAAATTCTGAAGGACATCATCACTTCACCGATTATAAAACCTCTATTATAAACCCGATGGGAGTGCCGTATTGATAGTGTAAAAGCAATTCGGTTTTAAGCATCTAATATCAGAGAAGCCTTGTTGGAGGTTGCAGATGAAACAAATGGTTCTGTAGTTCAAAGTGAAGCCCAGTCTCTAGATAACAATGAGCTTAGCTCCTTTGAGTTCTTGGTCAGTTTAGTTCCGTGGAATGATCTGTTAGCTGAAGTGAATGTAGTTAGCAAAATTATGCAAGACTGATTCAGACTGATGTGGTTCTGAAACATATAGAGCATTTATGTACATTTCTTAAGAAATATAGGGAAACTGATTTCATTTCAACAATTAGAGCCAAAGATACTGCAGCAGAGATGGATGTGGAACCCATATTCAGACAGAAGCATGTCATAAGAAGGAAAAGAGCTTTTGACTTTGAGGCATGTGACCAACTTACTGAGGATGCAGAACAATCTTTTTCATGGCAGTCATCGATAATGCTCTAATTTCAACTAAGAAAGATTTGAACTGTACAGACAGCACAGTACAAATGGGTCTCTCTACAACATTGGACAACTAAAGGAAAAAGCCACAGAACTCCTGCAATGCTGCAAAAATGTACAGTGCCTTCTGAGTGATGCTGGAGCTCAGAATTCTGATATAGATGGAGAAGATCTGTTTTTAGAGCTACAGCGATTATCAGTCTTTGTTCAAGAAAACAGCTCTGCTCTAGAAGTCCAAGTACCTCCATAAAAGCCATCTGTCGGATGCATATCCTAACATATCAATTGTATTGAGGATTTTATTAACTAACTATGTCAGTCACGGTGGCATCAACAGAGGGCAACTTTTCAAAGCTAAAACTTATCAAGACCTATCTGAGATCTACAATGAGTCAAGAGCAGCTTGTGGGCCTTGCACGCATTTCAATTGAGAACACTGTTGCTCAGGCACTGGTTTTTACCAATCTAATTGATGCTTTTGCAGCAAAAAGGCTAGGAAGGTTCCACTTTAAGCAAAATATGAGAATACAGAAAGAACTTGGGGACATTCTAGCAGCTCCACTGACTGATCTTTTCAATGACTCTCTGGAGTCAGGGGTGGTGCCAGAGGACTGGAGAGAAGCACATGTGGTCCCTTTACACAAAAGAGGAAGTAAGGATGCGGTTGAAAACTACAGGCCAGATAGTTTAACCTCGTTGGTGAGTAAATTATTGGAAACGCTGCAGAAAGAGAAAATAGTGAGGTTTCTGGAGTCCAACGGCTTGCAGGATCCAAGGCAGCATGGATTCACCAGGGCAGATCTTGTCAGCCAAATCTGATTGATTTCTTTGACTGGCTGACCAGGGAGTTGGACTGAGGGAGAGCCCTTGATGTGGTGTATTTAGATTTCAGTAAAGCATTTGACACTGTTCCACACACAGTTGGTCTATGGATATGTTTATTGATGACATTTTTTGTATTTGGAAGGATATTCAAGAGAGCCTTACCCTGTTCACCAATTGGCTCAGTCTTCAAGATCCTAACCTGCAATTTATCATGACTTGTTCATCATCACAGATTTCGTTTTTGGATGTCCTAATTGTTTATGAGAATGGTATCTTACACACTTCTGTATATAAGAAACCAGTAGATCATAATCAGCTTTTACATTTTGAGAGCCATCATTCTTTCAAATTGAAACGGGCATTACCAACTGGTCAATTTTTGAGAATTTGTCGTATTTGTTTTTCTGATCAGGACTTTGTAAATCAGGCGAAGATTTTAAAGAGCAAATTACGTGACTGTGGATACCCTGAGGAGGTTATTAGAACAGCATATCTGCGAGCAAAGTTTGCGAATCGTGATCTATTTCTGATCAAACAGACCACAGCCGAAATGGATAAGCAAGTTGTTGTTTTACAATATTCAGATAAAGCGCAGCAGATAGCATGAAGTATTTGTAAACCTTGGCACGTTTTGGCTTTACATCAAGTATTTCAAAATGGCCCATGCTTTGCATTTCGTAGACCAAGGAACCTGAGAGATATTTTGGTGCACACTGACTTCTTATATAGAAGACAACATCAGCCTGTGAGTAGCAAGACCCTCAATCTAACAGAGTGCTTTTGTTGAGATACGACACAGATTGCCAATCCACCTGGGTTATCTATGTGATTGTCTGCCCATGTCAGAAGGTATATGTGAGCAGAACTTGCTGCAAAGTTAGAGTTCGGTTATTCAAACACAAATCACGGTTCTCTACTCACACCATTGGTGTGCCTATGGTACAGCATTGCCTGCAGTTTCTTCATCAGTGGGAGGACTTGCGATGTTTATCATCGATACAGTTAATGCATCAATGAGTGGTGACAGACAGCGTAGTTACTCACCTGTAACAGGTGTTCTCCAGGAGCAGCAGGAATCAGTCCTCACTTATAGGGTGACGTCGGCGCCGACGGAGCCCTCGCGGAGCAATTTTCCCCAGCTTTCAAAGAAAGCCTTTGGGAATTGCAGCGCGCATGCGCGGTCGTCTTCCCGCCCGAGGGTGCCATCTTAGCCAGTCAGATGACATAGCTAAAAAGACAGCATAAAAAATTTGCAAAAAGAACATAAGCAGACGATTGCAACTCCAAGGGGAGGAGGGAGGGTAGTGAGGACTGATTCCTGCTGCTCCTGGAGAACACCTGTTACAGGTGAGTAACTACGCTTTCTCCAGGACCAAGCAGGAAGTCAGTCCTCACTTATGGGACTCCCAAGCTCAAGGCTACCGGAGACCCTAAGCACAAAAATGAGCTCCCTCTAGCTCAGCAGCACAGAAGGATAGAATCTTCGCTGAATTATCACCCACCGGTAGCCCACATCCGGGATGGAGGGTAGGAGTTGCTCAGACCTCAAAGAGATTACGGAGGACTGCCTGTCCGAAAGCACTGTCCCTACGGGACTCCCTCTCGAGACAGTAATGGACCGCAAAAGTCTGGCTCGAAGACCAAGTAGCGGCCCGGCAGATGTCTGCCAGCGGAACAGAGCGGAGGTAAGCCACTGACGTGGCCTTTGCCCGAACGCAATGAGCCGTGACTCGACTTTCTAAGGAGAGTCCGGCTGCCCCATAAGCCCAAGAGATACAGTCCGCAACCCAGATGGACAGAGTACGCTTGGAGACCGGGAGCCCCAATCTATTGGGGTCAAAAGACACAAAAAGCTGAGCAGCTTTACGGTGCTCCCGCGTACGGTCAAGGTAGAAGTTCAGAGCCCTTCTACAGTCCAGGGTATGGAGGACCGTCTCAGCTCGGCTGGAGTGTGGTCTGGGAAAGAAGGTTGGAAGTACCACCTCCTGATTGATGTGAAAAGGGGAGACCACTTTAGGCAGAAATTTCGGATGAGTCCGTAGGACCACCCTATTCTTGTAGAACCTAGTGTAAGGGGGATCAGACACGAGGGCCTGCAATTCACTTACGCGTCTAGCGGAAGTGAGGGCTATCAAGAACAGTGTTTTCCAAGACAGAAAACGGAGAGAACAGGTAGCCATAGGTTCAAAAGGCGGACAGGTGATCCGCTGCAAAACCACATTCAGGTCCCAGTCAGGCGCTGGCGGGCGCAGAGGTGGTTTAAGTAGAAGGAGACCTCGGAGAAACCTCGCTACGAGAGGGTCGTTGGAGAGAGGTCTGCCGTCCACCGGCACATGATGTGCTGAAAGAGCACTGAGGTGAACTTTGACGGAGTTGGACTTAAGTCCCAGATTAGAGAGGTGCAGCAAGTACTGCAAGATCACCGACACCGGGCAGGAGAAGGGATCCTGAGACTGTTGGGTACACCAGACTGCAAAGCGACGCCATTTAAGGGCGTAGCATTTGCGGGTAGAAGGCCGTCGCGAAGCCAAGACGACCTCCTCCACCTCCGCCGGCAGGAGAAGGGGAGCAAGGACTACCCTCTCAGCAGCCAGGCCATGAGGTTGAGAGACCTGAGGTTGGGGTGCAGGAGGGACCCCTGATCCTGAGTGAGGAGATCCGGTTTGTACCCCCAGAGGGATTGGATCCTCCACCGCCAGTTGCAGCAGGAGCGGAAACCACGGCTGCCTGGGCCAGCAAGGGGCCACCAGGATCATGAAGGCTTTGTCTCGGAGAACCTTGAAAAGAGTCCGAGAGACTAGCGGGATGGGAGGGAAAGCGTACAGAAGGCTCCCCGACCATGAAATCAGAAAGGCGTCCGCCGCAACCCGAAGGGGGTGTGGCTGACGAGAGCAGAAGCGAGGAAGCTGCCGGTTGTGAGGACTGGCAAAGAGATCCACCGTGGGGAGACCCCACTCGAGGAAGAGCTTCTGAACTACCAAGGGATCCAGACGCCACTCGTGCGGCTGGAGGACCCTGCTGAGTTTGTCTGCAAGGCAATTTTCTTGGCCCGGAAGATAAACTGCCTTGAGGAGAATGCCGTGACTGACGGCCCAAGAGCAGAGCTTCTGTGCCTCCCGGCAGAGGAGGAAGGAGCCCGTGCCCCCCTGCTTGTTCACATAGAACATGGCAACTTGATTGTCCGTCTGGACAAGGACGGACTGTTGGGAAGTCAGGTGGGAGAAGGCCTTGAGAGCTAGGCGGATCGCCCTGAGCTCCAGGAAGTTGATCTGCTGAGCAGACTCCCACGTGGTCCAGAGGCCCTGAGTACGTGCCTCTTGGCAATGTGCTCCCCAGCCCAGGAGGGATGCATCGGTGGTCAGCACCCGGGTCGGCTGAGGTGACTGGAAAGGCATTCCGAATATCAGGTTCGGCTGCCGGAGCCACCACCGGAGAGACGAGACCAGCGGCTCGGAGACGCGCACCAGGTCTGCTAGGTCGCCCGTGGCTTGTCGCCACTGCTGGCGGAGACACCATTGAGCAGACCGCATATTCAGGCGGGCATTGGGGGTCACATGGACGGTGGAAGCCATATGGCCGAGCAGTCTCAGGAAGCGCCTGGCGGAGACCAGGGGCTGGCTGCGAAAGCGGTCGGCTAGGTCCATGAGCCGTTGAGCCCTGTCGAGCGGTAGGTATGCTCGCGCCTGAGGAGTGTGCAGCCTTGCGCCGATGAACTCGAGATCCTGTGAGGGGAGCAAAGTGGACTTTGCGAAGTTTATAACAAAGCCCAAGTGCTGCAGCAGAGTCACCGTGCGGCACGTGGCGTTGGTGACCTCCTGAGCGGACGCTGCTCTGATGAGCCAGTCGTCGAGGTACGGAAAGACATAGAGGCCGTGAAGCCGGAGATGGGCCGCCACGACCGCGAGACATTTTGTGAAGACTCGCGGTGCGGAGGACAGGCCAAAGGGCAGTACTCTGTACTGGTAATGATTTCCTGCCACCACAAACCTTAGGTATTGGCGGTGGCTTGGGTGGATGAGGATGTGCGTGTAGGCATCCTTTAGATCCAAGGAGCATAGCCAATCTCCCTGCTGGAGGTAGGGCAGAAGGATTCCAAGGGTAAGCATTTTGAACTTCTCCCGCACAAGGAACTTGTTGAGGTTGCGCAAGTCCAGGATGGGTCTGAGGCCCCCTGTTCTCTTTGGTATCAGAAAATACCTTGAATAAAAGCCTTGACCTCTCAGGTGGTGTGGCACCGGTTCCACCGCCTGTTCCTGCAGAAGACCTGCTAACTCCTGAAGGAGCAACTCCCTGTGCAGAGGGGGGCGCGGAGGTTCTCCCGGAAAATAGGAGGGAGGGACCTGATGGAAGTGGAGAAGATAGCCTTCTCGCACGACCTGAAGCACCCAGGCATCTGCGGTGATGCTGGACCACCTGTGGGCGAAGTGAACCAGCCGGCCTCCGGTGCTGGGAGGAACCAGCGGGGGGGGAGAGGCTATGCTTAGCGAGTCAAAAGCCCCCACCCTGCTGAGCAGGGGCTGGTGGTGCAGGCTTGGGGGCTTGCTGCCTACGGGACCCGTTACCCCGTCCCTTGGCCTGCTGGCCCTGTTGGGGAGCTGCAGGGGCCTGATAATGGGGGTATTGTTTGTAGGCAGCCGCCTTCCTCGGGTAAAAGGACTTCTTCCCCGAGCCCTTCTTTTTCTGGGAAGGGGCGGAGGTTTTCCTAGAAAGCCTGGTCCTGGTGAGAGTCTCAGTCTCAATTTGCGCAGCCTTTTCCGCCATGGGCTTGCCAAAGAGGTTTTCGCCTCGGCAGGGGACATCGACCAACTTGTCCTGCACCCAGGGCTCAAGGTCTGACGACTGAAGCCAAGCCTGTCGGCGGGCACCGATGCCGGCTGCGGCCACTCGAGCCGAGGCTTCAAAGCCATCATAGGCTGCTCGGGACATGAACTTTGAGCATTCCCGAATGCCAGTGGACAAGGCTAGGAACCTCCGCAAGGGCTCTTCGGAGAGACCAGCGGAGAATCCGGCTAGCTCTTTAGCCAGATCCCGGAGATACATGCCCATGTATAGCTGGTAAGTCTGGACACGACATGCGAGCATAGAGCCCTGGAAGCACTTCTTGCCAAGGCCATCCAGGTTACGGGCCTCCCTTCCAGGAGGCACCGAGGAGTGCATCTTCTGGCTCTTAAGACGATGCATGGCCGATTCCACTACCATGGAATGGTGTGGCAGCTGTGCCTTTTGAAAGCCAGGGCTCTTGCGGACCCGATAGATAGAATCGACCCGCTTGCTCAGGACCGGCGAGGAGGCCGGACTCTCCCACATGCGGAAGAGTAGTCGTTCCAGCATAGGAGGAACCGGCACAGTAAAGTGTTCCCTCGCGGGAGAGTCATACTGGAGGGCGTCGAGCTCTTCGGCTCGAGGCTCCTCCTCGGGATCCGCAGGGAAGGCCAAAGCCTTGGCCATATCCCTAACGAAGTCCGAGAACCGGGCATCCTCCGGGGGGACTGCTTCCGAGGCTCGGACTCCGGTGAGTCCGATGGGACACACCGAGTCCGGAAAGAATCAGGTGACTCTTCCTCCTCAGACTCCCAGACCGACTCCGACGAGGACTCGGTGGGGTCGGCCCGGGCAGGGTGCGGCGCCAGCCGCCCCGACGCCGAGTGAGTCGGCGTCGGCGACCTCGGTCCCGAACGGGAGGCCGAGGGTGACCTCGACCGAGGATCGACTCGAGTTCTCATTGACTCGAGGATCGGCTCGGTCTCCGGGGTCGACTTGGACGTCGACGTCCCGGCGGTCGGGGCAGCGGCGCCAGCGAAGCCAGCGAGCAGTGCCCTCTGCTGGTCCATGAAGGCAGACAGTCTGCTCTCCAAGGCCGTCAACCTGAGTCCGAGCTCAGGTGACCCAGCAGCCCCCGACTCGGGCCCCAACGGCGTCGGGCCCGACGTCGGCTGTCGCGGAGGCGAGTCCAGAAGGACCACAGGACTTACCCGGGCAGGCATCTCCGACTCCAGGCGAGGTCGCTTCGGGATGTGTTCCTTCTCCAAGGACCCGGGGCGGCTGTCGGGGCTATGCGACCTGGCCCTCACGGAACCAGGAGCGTCCACCGACGCCGCCCTCGCGGGTTTTTCCTTCCGACGATGGTCCCCGGAGGGAGAACCCCGGTCGGAGGAGCTCCGGCGACGGTCCGAGCTGGAGCCTTTCGACGCGGAGGCCTCCGACGAGGTCCGGGTACGGCTGGGGTCAGCGAAGATTCTCTCACGCTGATGCCGCCGACTTCTCAACGCCTTTGAGGACAGTTTGCTGCAGGGCCCACAGATCAGTTCCTCATGATCCGGGCCCAGGCAGCGGAGGCAAAAGTCGTGTGTGTCGGTTAGTGACATATTTCGGTCACACCGACCACACCGCTTAAACCCACTGGCAGCCATCGGGGGAAAAAGGGCCCCTGCGAGGTCAAAGGACCGGGCTGCCAGGGAAACCGAAAACGAAAGCTGACTAAGTCAGAAAAACCGAAAAAAGTAAGAGGACTCGTGACCGGCGTCGCGAGTCCGGGCGGGAAAAAGATCGGCGTCGAACCGAAAGAAAAAAGGATAAAATAAAGAAGAAAATCAACTTTTTCGCGGGGACAAGACGGGGACGTCTGTAGGGCTCCGCGGAAAAAAGAAGACTGGCTAAGATGGCACCCTCGGGCGGGAAGACGACCGCGCATGCGCGCTGCAATTCCCAAAGGCTTTCTTTGAAAGCTGGGGAAAATTGCTCCGCGAGGGCTCCGTCGGCGCCGACGTCACCCTATAAGTGAGGACTGACTTCCTGCTTGGTCCTGGAGAATGAGGAGACTCACGACACTGGAACAAAAATGGATTTTCAATTTGAAAACTGTGTATCCAGCAGGTCTAAATGAGACTCTTGATTGGCTGGTGGTATTTAATCTGATTGGAGGAGGTCTGTTTGGAGTCCTAGCCGCCACCTTTATAATCAGTTAAGGGGTTTTGGTTTCTCATATTGAGCAACCTGTGAGACGCTGGCAGTCCTAATGCAACCCCATTGAAGTTTATGGGCGAAATTCAAGTCGATGCTAGTTCCAGCTCTATTGGAGTGTTATCTGAATTATGCAAGCTCCTTAATATTTACAATGCTAAGTGTTTCTCTGCTTTTAAATGCATTTAAAAATCATTAAACACATCTGAAGCCGATGAATGACAACACAGGAGGCGAGTGGTTGTTTGAAGTAATGGCTTACTGCCACGATGCTTTTTCCACCCCCCTAGTCTTAGGCTTCTTTATACTTTTTGTGAGTTTTAGTTCTATGCATACACTTCTTGTTAGTTATCATCTCATAAGGTTAGGTCGATACTATCTTTGCCTTTAGCGATACATTTTGTTGCTCTGTGATTCTTGTGTTTCTAGCAACCCTTGGGACTTAACATCCTACATATTAAATTTCCAATTTCCAAATAGTTCAGCCAAAATATGCTATCACAATGTAAAGCGGTCTGAAGTCGTATCCGTGTTGTACTGTGATAGTCTTGTTCAAACCTGCTCTATCTGTGCATCAAGGGGGAGGATCTACTAGTTACCTGATCCCAGACTAGATTGTGCTCAACCCCAAAAGATAATTGTTTGCATTCCAATCTATTCTGTATATTCCCTTCTGCCTGACGTACTTGTAAGCCAGGACATGCCTATGCTACAGTCCTATACATAAATAAACCAGCATCAAGATTCTATTCTTAGCAAGACTTATTAATGCAGGAGCTTTCAACCTAACAAGTTCACAAGTTCCATATCTTGAATCCCAGCCCCCAAAGAGAATTTCCATCAAACTCCACTGAGGGAGTTTCATTATAAACAAGAGAATTGAAAGTTAAATTAGAGATTGCGTTTAAAAAAAAATACATCTCTTAAACAGTTTTGAAGGGCATTCTTACTAGGAGAGGATGGTGAACCAAAGGCAAACAAAAGGACACAAAGTGTTCACTGTAGAATCTCTTCCCATTTACTGAAGTGGTTATTAGAGGTACTAGGACCAATAAATAAGGCTATGAGACAAAATGGAATACACCCCAGAATATTCAAGATGGTGCTGTACAAAAGCTAGCCAATTGTGCTGGATCAAACAAATATAAACTTAAAATCATTATACTTAGGGGTATGTTTACTAAAGGGCAATAAGGTAACAGGCATTAACGGCGGTGATAAGGGGCACAAATCCAAAAAAGGCAGTGAGCAAATAGGGGGCATCTGGGCATAAAGGGAGCAAAGGGCCATTTAACGCACATTAATAACAGGGTGCTTTGGCCCTTAAACACATGTTAACGAGATAGTGCATGTTAAGGTAACAGGCATGCACCTTAATGCACGTTAAGGTGACAAACATGCTTTAAGGTGCTCTAAGGCATCAAGCATGCATGTTAAGGTGACAAGCATGCATTATGGTGACAAGCATGCACCTTAAGGCATGAAAACAACCCTCTAACCACTGGATAGAGCAAAAAGGAAAGGCAATGTAAAGATGATGGGAAGGAAGGACAGGTGGGAGCTGATGGACCTGCCACATTGGTGGGTACCCTATGTGGCAGCCAGTAAAGTGGATGAGCATGTGGGAGGCAGCTATACTGATGCACAGGGTAGTGCCAACTTAAAGTGCTGCAATGTCAGTGTGTGGCATAGGATAGCGTAGTTACTCACCTGTAACAGGTGATCTCCGGGAACAGCAGGAATTTAGTCTTCACATATGGGTATCGTCAGTACCGACGGAGCCTGCGTGGGAACGCTCCCCAGCATCCAATAGGAACGCTTTTGGGAGCATCCCTCAGCACATGCGCGCTGCCTTCCCACCTTTCGAACTGTCCCTCTTCAGTTAAGTTTGTAGCTGAGTGAAAGGATAGAGGGAGAGAGGAAAGAGACAGAGAGAGAAACAACTCCTAGGGGAGGTGGGTGGGTTGTGAAGACTAAATTCCTGCTGTTCCCGGAGATCACCTGTTACAGGTGAGTAACTACACTATCTCCAGGAACAAGCAGGAATGTAGTCTTCACATATGGGGACTCCCTAGCTGAAGGTGCCAGGGAGATAGCACCAGGAAGGTGCCACCCTAAAAAGGTAGGCATTCTTCCTCCCATGGATCTCTGGCATTCCACCAGGGTTGGTGGGTAGGAGTTGAATTAGGTCTGAAAGATTTTGAAGAACAGCTTGGCCAAAAGAAGGCATCCCGATGGGAGGCTTTATCCAGGCAGTAGTGGGCTGTGAAGGTGTGTACTGAAGTCCATGTGGTTGCTCGACAAATGTCATCGATAGACACAGAGTGGAGATTAGCCATAGAAGCTGCCATGGCTCTCACATTATGAGCTGTGACATGGTCCTGAAAAGGAAGACCCTTACTCTCATAAGTAAAGAATATGCATTGGGCAATCCATTTAGATAAAGTTCTTTTGGAGACTGGAGGTCCCAAATGACTAGGGTCAAAACTATAAAAAGTTGTGAGGACTTTCTATGTTGTTGTGTTCTTTGTATGTAAAAGGCTAGGGCCCTTTTTACAATCCAAAGTATGAAGGTTTCTTTCTGCATTAGAGGCATGAGGCCTCAGAAAAAATACAGGAAGATAAATTGATTGGTTTAAATGAAAAGGCGAAACCACCTTTGGCATAAAGTGTGGGTGAGTTCGAAGAACAACCTTATCATGATGAAACCTAGTATAAGGTGGATGAGCCACTAAAGCTTGCAATTCACTAATGTGATGGGCAGAGGTGATTGTAATTAGGAAGATGACCTTCCAGGTCAAAAACCTAAGGGCTGCAGTGGCCAAAGGTTCAAAAGGCGGCTTCATGAGCTGCCCGAGAACTAGATTTAGATCCCATGCCACCGGTGGTGGCTTGATGGTAGGTTTAGTTAATAAAAGGCCTCTCATAAATCTTGATAGGAGTGGATGAGAGGAAATTGGTTGTCCATTTAGAGGCTTATAAGAAGCTGCAATTGCACTAAGATGGACTCTTACTGAATTGGTCTTTAACCCAGAATTTGATAAGTGAAGGAGATACTCTAGTATCGATTCTAAGGGTATGACAAGGGGGTTTCATCCCTTCTTGGAGCACCATATAGTAAAACGTTTCCACTTGAAGGCATAAGATCTTCTTGTGGAAAGTTTCCTAAAAGCCTGAAGGATATCCTTTACCTGCTGGGACAGGTTGAAATCTTGGAGGTCTAAGCCTTCAGCAACCAGGCCATGAGGTGCAGGGACCTGGGATTTGGGTGCCATAGCGTCCCGTTCTCCTGGGAAAGGAGATCTGGAGCATGCCCTAACTCCAGAGGTGCCGCTTGAGAGAGATATAGAAGCAGGGAATACCACGTTTGGCGTGGCCATTGTGGTGCTATGAGAATCATGCGACCCCTGTCTTTCTGAAGCTTGAAGAGTGTTTTGGGGATGAGGGGAATGGGTGGAAGGCATAAAGGAAGTCCTGACCCCAGTGGAGGAAGGCATCCCTTGCCTGACAGTTGTGAGCCGGAATCCTGGAACAGAACCGGGGAAGTTTGGCATTCAGTGGACTTGCAAAGAGGTCTATGTCTGGAGTGCCCGAGAGATGAAATATCTTTGCCACCTGGTCTAGGTGGAGAGACCACTCGTGAGGCAGCAGTACTCGACTGAGTTTGTCTGCCCAAAGGTTTTGAATGCCTGGAAGATATACCACTAGAAGGTGAATTTGATGCTCTCTGGCGAGGGCCCACAGTCATAAAGCTTCGTTACATAACGGCAGAGAGCCTGTTCCGCCCTGATTGTTCACATAGAACATGGCTACTTGATTGTCCAGCTGGACTAGGACTGTCTTGTAGCTGAGCTAGGCGTGCAACACTCGAAGAGCTAAATAGACTGCTCTTAATTCCAGGAGGTTTATGTGTAACCCAACCTACCCCGGTGCCCTGGGTAGAGAGTTGATTCAGGTGTGCTCCCCAACCCACCTGTGACACATCTGTTGTTAGGGTGGCCTGAAAGAGGGGTTGATGGAACGGAGACCCCACTGTCAGATTTTTTTAGTGATTGCCACCATTGGAGAGACAAAATTAGTCGTTGAGAGATTGTTATTTTGTCCGACAAATGACCCGTGGCCTGTGTCCACTGTGTGGAGAGGGTCCACTGAGCTAATCGCATGTGGAGGCGAGCATATGGGACTACATGAACTGTGGATGCCATATGTCCCAGTAACTGCAGTAGCTCCCGAGCAGTGAGGGAGGATTTGCCTGCTGCTTGAGAAGCTAGTTGCATTATGCGAAGACACCGGGCTTGTGGAAGGAAAGCCCTTGCCTGTCTGGTATCCAGACAGGCTCCTATGAATTCTAGGCATTGGGAAGGAACTAGTTGAGATTTTGGGACGTTTATTACCAATCCCAAGTATTGGAGGATTCGCATTGTATGGGACAGTGCAGTGCTGGCCTCTGCAACTGTAGGGGCTCGAATGAGCCCGTCGTCTAAGTAGGGGAAGACGAAAAATCCCCAGGGTTCGTAGAAATGCAGCTACTACTGCCATGCATTTCATGAATATCCTTGGTGCTGAAGCCAGACCAAAAGGAAGAACCCTGTACTGGAAATGTTTTCCCCTGAAAAGGAAACGTAAAAATTTCCTGTGAACTGGATGGATGAGAATGTGAGTGTATGCATCCTTTAAGTCCAGAGAGCAAAGCCAATCCTGGCTTTGAAGGTATGGCAGAAGTGTTCCTAGAGAAATCATTTTGAATTTCTCTCGAAACAGATATTTGTTCAATTCTCTGAGGTCTAGAATGGGTCTGTGTCCTCCTGTTTTCTTTGGAATAAGAAAATAGGGGGAGTAGAACCCTGCACCCTGTTGAAGAATGGGTACTTCCTCTATTGCCCCTTGGGCAAGAAGTGTTGAGACCTTGTGCTCTAGCAGATTGTCTGCAGAGGTTTGTGAATTGAATTGTTTTAGAATTGTAGGAGGGGGCATGCTGTGAAAATGAAGCTTGTACCCATCTCCTACAATGGACAAAGTCCAATCTTCTGCTGTTACCTGATGCCATCTGTTGAAAAAGTGGCATAACCTGCCCGGAATATTGGGGGGTTGGGGACCCCTCAGAGGCAGGGAGGCAAAGCTCTCTAGGAAGGAGTCAAAGCCCTTGAGGGGGCTGAACCAGGACAGCTGGTTGGGCTCTCTGGCCTTTTAGCTTCTTTTGGGCAACCTGACCTGGAGTTTGACTCTGCTGGGTATAGGAAGGATAAAACTTCCTCTTTTTGCTAAAAGAGGGTTTTTTTATAAGGCTTCCTTTTGGCTGGAGTGGCTGTAGACTTTGACAACCTATCTAGGGTAGAACTGTCAGCATCTAACTCGTTAGCCTTTTCCTGCCAGTTCTTGCCGAAAAGATTTTCCCCCATGCAAGGAATGTTGCCTAACTTGTCCTGTACCCAAGTCTGATGCCTGTAGCCAGGCAATCCGTCATGCGCCAATGGCAATAGCAGAGGTTCTTGCTGATGCATTCGAAGCAGTCAAAGGCTGCACGATTGACAAACTTGGAGACATTCTGAGCATGCTTAACTAGGGCAAGAACATCTTGTCTCTTATCATCTGGGAGAAATGGGCTCATAAGTTCCAAGTCTCCTGTGACTTCCTTGAGGAACATTTCCATATATAGGATATATGAACTGATCCTAGCTGAACGCATAGAAGCTTGAAAAGTCCTGCGTCCAAAAGCATCCAGAGTCCTGCATTCACGACCTGGAGGATTGGATGCATGCCTCTTTGCACTCTTCATCCTATGCATGGCTGATTCCACTACCATTGAATAGTGTGGCAGCTGAGTTTTCTGAAATCCAGGACATGGCGGAACTCGATACATAGTATCAAGTCTCCTAGAGTGAGGAGAAGTAGTCAGAGGTGTCTCCCACATTCTGAGCATCAAGCTATGCAGAATTTCATGGATAGGCAGAGTGGTTGCCTCCTTAGGAGCTTTAGGATATTGGAGAATTTCCAATTCCTTTGCTCTGGGTTCGTCTTCAGGAGCTACTGTGATTGAAAGACCTTTGGCCATATCACGGATGAAATCCTGAAATGACATGTCCTCTGGAGGTGACATTCTGCATTGGGGAGAAAAGGGATCTTCTAGGAGAAACCCTCTAGTGCCAGCAGAATTGTCAGAGTCTTCGGAATTGGAGGAATTGAAGTATTTCTGACCCCGATGCTCTTGCAAAGCACGATCCCGGTACCGATCGAAGTTGGTACTGAACTGACCCGGTACCGCTTTGTCAATTCCAGCCAGAGATGGCATGGGAAGAGTTCCCACCGGGGCCGGTACCATCAGTACCGGTATCGTCCGTGTCGGTACCGGTGTCTGTGCTGGAGCCGGTACCGGCATTGGTGTCGATGTCGGTACCGGTGCCCGTTGGACCACCGGTACCGCAGCTGAAAGGAGAGCTGCGATGCTGCGCTCGATAGCGACAAACCTCTGGTCTATCAACGCTGCCGATGCCTGGGTGTAGGTACCGGTAAGGATGGCCAGAACCCCTGAGCATGGCACAGGTAGTTCTTGCAAGGTTGAGGCCTCGAGAACATCCTGAAGCCCCATCGATGCTTTGGAAGCTGAAGCCTCCCGCTGGGGCTGGTTTGCCGGTGTGGTTCCCTGAAGGGCAATGCCAATGGCCTCTCGATGCTTAGCAGGAGAGCTACCCTTTGAGGACCGGCTTTTATGTTTAGTTACCTGAGATCCATGGGAGGAAGAAGAGGCCCCTTGACGATATCGTTGCAATGGATCTGGCATCTGAAGAAAAGAGGGTACCAAGTTTTGCAGCCCGGTTCTGTCTTCCTCTTTTAGTCATCCCCATGCAGGAGAGACATTCAATTGGAGAATGTTCAGGTCCTAAACATGTCAGACATCAATCATGGGTGTCAGTGACGGAAATGGTACCGCCACACTTAGTACATTTTTTAAAACCACTAGTTGGCTTTTCCATGATTTAGGAATATGGGGCCTAGTGCCCAAAATGGCGCCTAGCACCAAGGAGAAAAGTTGCTGAAAAGAAACAGTCTAAAGCCTAAGTTTTTTTTTTTTTTGCATGAAAAGAAAAGAAAAGAACCGGCGGTACCGGTAGACGTCGTGTGGTAGGCAAACGCGACTACAAGAAAAGAAATTTAAAGACGGAATTTTCTGCGGTGACAGGGAATAGATCCTGTCGGCTCCGCGGAAAATGAAGAACTGAAGAGGGACAGTTGGAAAGGCGGGAAGGCAGCGCGCATGTGCTGAGGGATGCTCCCAAAAGCGTTCCTATTGGATGCTGGGGAGCGTTCCCACACAGGCTCCGTCGGTACCGACGATACCCATATGTGAAGACTACATTCCTGCTTGTTTCTTGAGATAGGGAAGACATGTACCCCAGGCGAGCCAGAAGCGGCAGGATGCTTGCAGCAAAAGGACAAAGTAGGAGTGGTGATGTGCAGATCAGGCACAGGAGAGCCCTGACTATTACAGGCATGAAAATGATCTGAATAGCACACAGTCACAAAAAGAACAAGTAGGAATCAAACCCGTGTCACCTGCATATGGGAACATTGCATTAACCAGTATGCTATACCTCCACATCTCTTGAGCCTGCAATGTCTGGAGTTGAAGAGCCTGCAGGGCTCTGCCTAAACTGTTTGCTGTGTATGCTGGTATAGGTTAATCCCTCCAGTGTCCATGATACACTGCAAACACAGAAGAGCAGTCTGCAGCTGATCACCAAATGGAGAATGGACAGATGCATCACATTAGCTCAGTACAATGCACTCACAATGTGTACTGCAATCATATAACAGCTACAAACCATGCTAGCAGTTTCAGCGGTCACCTGAGGGTGAGGACAGCCGCCCAAGCACCTAGCCCCCTGGACTTGCAGTGCTAGAGATGGTCTCTATTGCTAGTGCTGCAGATCCCCATCGCTGCCTGTGTGGAGCTATTGTCTGCAGTGTGTTCAGGTAGTCACCTTGCTGCACCAGTCACATTTGGCCCTGTGACCTGTCCCTGTTGGAGAGTGACCCTCCTAGAACAGTGCATGTTAATACCCAGTGTTAAACAGCTGATACCACTTACAGTGGGGGCGTCTAAGCTTGCGGGGGGTTGTCACTAGAGACCTGCTGGGCCTACCATTACCACAGGGAGTAGGGCTGGGACATCTCCTCTCCCAACCACCTAGGTCTAAATCACCCAAAGCAAGCACAGTCAAACTGCACCTGTTACCCATCATTGGGTTTTTCAGCCATGCACATACCAACTGCGGACAGTCCGTTGGTCAGTACATATTGCATGCGCACCCAGCCTTTGGGTCAGTGATCGGGCCCCCAGGACAGGAGGTGCACCCATATCACTAGAACCAGACACTATATAGCACTATGTGGATACATAGCCGTGCCATATGGTCACTGCTTAGTCAGGGTGAGAGTGCCCTCTCAAGAGGACATGTTGTGGCCACCCAGGCCATGCACGTGGCAGATGGGCACTACAACATCTCAGCCATTGACCTTACCTCTGATGCAGATCCAACCTGGCCAATCCGCCCTGTTTCAGGCCATATCCACAATACTTTGCGCCTCATCATGCACATTTGCAGACTAACGCTGGAAACATCTTAGGCACTGCAAGGCTCAGTGAGGTTGAGAAAGTCACAAAACAATGGATAGACATACATACACACATACACACTCTTATTGCCATGCTGTGCAAAAATGGGATGGGTGGCATTCCTGCCTGCCTCCTTGGTCCCGATATCAGCTCAAGCATTGTTAATGTGCGCTCCTTGTGCAGGAGCTAGTAACGTGCTCTGATGTTAACACCCGCTTAGGGTGCCGGTGCTGTCAGCCTGACTCTCCATCCAGCTGAGGATAGCGGAGCCTCTCTGTGTGGCTGATGGGTGTTTGTGCCCTTGCTGGCTGATTCATTGGGGGATGCACATGTTGGTGTTGTACCTGCACTGTGGGCTAAGGTTTAGTCATAGGGACATGCAATGCATAATCCACAGCCCAGACCCAAACCTGTGACCCTCCACTCATATACACACCAACTGTGTGCATGGAGCCACAGTGCTGCCATATGGTTGCAACACTCCCTGAGGCTGACATACTTCGCATCTGACAGACCTTGGCACATGTTGCATTGCGCACTATGCACTGGACCAGGGCATGGCTTTGGTCTGCTACAGGCAGGTGCTGCTGCTCCCTCTGCCAACACCCCATACCATGTTGACATGCCTGTGTGCTGTCCGTGTTGGTGGTGTGTAGTCCCAGCCCATCCAATATGCGGGTTGGCGGATGCCTAGGGCGCAAGGTCCGGATGGGAGGGGCAGAGGCATACATGGACAGTCACATGTCCCCCCCCCACCCACAACCATCTGCCCCTGAAGGGACCCCATCATCGCCTGCCAATGTTATGTCTCTTCAAACCTGTGGAAAAGACGCCTGAGGGGTGTTATGTTAGAGGTCTATACGATATTGCCTGGAGTGGATTGGGTAAATATAGATTGATTGTTTACGCCAACCAAATGTAGTAGGACTAGGGAACATGTAATGTGGTGACAGTGTAAGCCATTGAGGATTACTGGGAGTGAATGGTTTCTCAGTCAATGCTTATTCAAACTCTGAAATTCATTTCTGGAGGATGTCGTAAAGGCTGTTAGTGTAGCTGGGTTTCAGAAATGTTAGGGCAGGTTCCTGGGGAACGGTCCATAAACCATTACTAATGAGGGGCCCAGAATATCCCCTGCTTTCCCAATACATGCACTGTGGATCCTATGTGTCTTTTGTGGAAACTGCTAGGTACCTGTGACCTAGACTTGCAACAGGATACTGGGCATGATGGACCTTGGTCTGACACAGTTTGGCATATTTTCAAGTCTTATGTTCTCATGTGCCACCTAGGCAACCACGTGGTCAGCCCCGTGCACCAGTGGCCCCCATTGCATGACCCATATGCACCCTCCTTTGCCCCATCAACATAGTGCCCTTTCATACTTGGGCACTATGCTGTTGCTGCTAATGGAGCACTACTATCACTGTCTTGGGCTCACCTGTCTGTGCAGCACATTGCAGACATTGAAATAGGTTCTCTCTCCTCAAAATACATCCTTTCCACAAGGTTTTGATATGCGCTAAAGTTCCTGACATTAAGGTGCTGTCGTTAAGGGAGCAGGCCGTGTTCCCATCCACTCCCTGCCCATTGACTCCCACTCTCCACCGTGTGGACAACTACTCTCCGCCCACAGGGCGCTTTATGCCGCCAGTACCGTTAGCATGCGCTAAAGTGGCTTTTTGAACACGCTAAGGGTGCAAGGGCACAAGTGCGCTGTTAGCATGTGCTAATGGCACACTTGCTCTTTTACCGTGGTTTAGTAAACATACCCCTGAATCTCAAATGGAAATGCTAATCAAAGCAGGGTGGAGATCATGAGGAGAGTTCACCCGGCAATAACTTCTGATCCAGAATCTTGTAAAATTCCAAACAATCTACAGGTAATTCAGAATGACCAGATCCACCCCTCAGCAGTACCCGTTCCTCATGCAAACAAGAAATATTAACTCTAATCACAGGTGGAATATAATCCGGAGGAATCTTAAGAACCTCCCATAAAATTTCTTGAACATCTCTAAGACAGCATCAGTGAAGATCTCAGGAAATTCAGAACTGGAGATTCTATCTGATGCTCTTGTTTTTCAGGATCTCTGATGATATACCATCATTTTATCTTTAAAACAGTTTTTGAGTCTGCAATGTAGGGAAGTCCAGACTAATACCATGGTTTTGAATCTATCGTACCTGAATATCCACTTTATTTTGTAAACTGGTAAAAACAGACTTAGTAAAATAGTTAAATGGAGTGTCTCCAGCTGCTAAAATTATGTCCAACCATAGGGAAACCAGATTTACCAGATGGTTTAATTGAAGAGATCGTCCCCAAAGGTTCCCCATCACCAAGAGGCAATCCAAGATGAGTTACCTCTCCTCTGAGGTCCTGAGACAGAAATCTCTCCCAGTCTACATCAGCAAAGACCCCACAGCACTGGGTCTCACACTTGTGCCGAGATAACCAACAATCTTTCAGCTAACCTTGGAGGCCAATGACTATCTGGGCTTAGGAAGACATCTGCTTCACTCAGAGTGTCTAATCCTCTGTCAAGCTTTACCACTAACCCACTTACATCCTGGAGATACAATCCATTAGCCGATTTGAGTGTGCACATTTGTTAATGGCAGCCCCAGCTTTCTATGGATTTAATATGCTCCAGAAAGGTCAGGGCTCTCTTGCAATCCAACATATGCAATGTGCTTTCCCTTTTGTGAGCATAAGGTCTTGAAAAATGTTTGCAGGACTACTGCTTGATTAAGATGGAAATCCAATACCATCTTAGGAAGGAACTTAAGGTAAGTACAAAGAACCACCCTGTTCTAAAATTTAGGGGCTTGTTTACAAAGCCGCGGTAGCGGTTCACGATCATTATCGGAGCCGCGATAACGATTGCGAACCGCTACCGCGGCTTTGTAAACAAGCCCCTTAGTGTAGAGTGGATCACTTACTAGAGCCCGGAAACTCTCTAACTCTGCATGCTGGTTACTGTCACCAAAAACACCTTCCAGATCCTGAGTCTCTAAGCTTTATTATATGCCTATTGGTCATAGAACCTCTGGTACTGGAGATATTCCAGGTATACAGCAGGCAGATTCATTAGATGTGTCTGCCATTTTGGAAATGTCGGGATCTGAAGTCTATACACCATCTACCCTTTTGGTCACTCTTACTTTGTTCTCTGATAGAGATTGGCTTCTTAAAGTTTTCTTTCGGAAAGGAAGCACTTTAAGGGTTTTGCTGCTTGAGTGTTTCCTGATCTTTCACGGGAAACTCAGTGGAGAAGGAAGGAGTTCCTCCTACTTCGGCCTGGTGTACAGCAGTTGGGGGGGTCAATTTTTCCTCAAATTTCTGTGCAAATGCACGGTTAAATTTCAATCTATTTCCTACATTTTTTTGACGTATCTCAATTGCTGACGTTTGAGTGCCCGTAGGTCAGTTGTTGCTGAGGATTCCCCCACTACATGAAGGAAGAAATTCCTGGCTGTTTTGCCTGTCTAATTCCAGTAGTATTGTTTTTTTCTTTTTGTTGCCTTTGGGTATCTCTCCTCTGTGCAGTGGGTGTAATACGGGAGTGACCTTGCGCATGGTCTTCGCTTCAAATTTGTATTTATCCTGTATTTACAATTTCTGCCCTCTTGTTCCTGATAAGTATGTCATGTGCTTGGTTTTGATGTAAAATGAGAAATATAAAATAAAAAACAAAAATATTTGTCTAAATGGGCATTGGGGTAGATTAGCTATGAAGAATCTTTCAGCACAGTTAGTAGAACATTGAACAAAGAAAGAGCAATCAGTTGATGACCTTAAATGGAGAGTGATAGATAGAAGTATTCAGAGATGGGGAACACTGACAAATTACCAAGAAAAATCATGGATTTTTAATTTTTTCGATACTATGACCCCTGATGGTTTAAATTGGAGGCTGAATGACTCATTACTTTGTATTACCTAGTTCTCTCATCTGCATGCTTGTTATGTGATTATTGCAGATGTTTAAAATGCCGGCGCCATGTTTTACTTTTTCAGATACCTGAAGTTTGATATAAGTATTCGTTCCTGAAGAATATTGTCTTTTTGGAGCCGAACAACACACATGAGACATGATAAACCCCTGAAGCAGGAGGATACTGTTTCACCTTCGAAACATGAAGTTACATTGGGATCTTTATACTATCTATTAGTTCATATTTTTACTAAGTACTTATAAAGTATGATTTATGAATTTTTGATATCAGATTTACTATGAATTAAAAAATAAAGTAATCCTGGAAATTTGGGACCAATGATATAATTCATAAGCAACATTATTAATGAATTTAATTCTGAGTTACTCTGCCATATGAAGCCGATGGTCCTTTATTTAACAACTAATGAAGTAGTTTACAATTTATAAAGAATGAGCCTGCCTTTATAAAACAGGCATAATAGAGAGATGCCTTCATCTTATTTAAGGCGTCACATTTTAGAACTACTCTCAAAATACATTATATTTTTTTTATACAAATGTATTGGTACTACAAGATGTAGTTAAAAAACTTAATAAAAAGGAATGTAACAACAAAAAAATATGCACTGGACTAGGCATAATAAAGCTACCATATCTCACAAACTGAGTTCCACAACATTAGCAGTCTTGCTAAGTCAGTGGCTAGAACAGATGTGCTAAGTTTCAAACAAAGCCTTTCCTCCATTTCTGTCTCCCTCCTAATCCCTAAGAATAGTATGGCTCATGAACATTTTTAATGTGCCCAACTGTTCTATTTCAAGTGAGAAAGAAGTGTAAACCTCTGGACAGAGACTTCAGCATAGAGCTGGGGACAGAAATCACCCAACCAATGTGCCAGACTTCTGTTCTGCTGGCACACTGCTCTCTCAGACATCATGGCACCACATCGTTTTCAAAATTCACAGACTAGCAAGGCTTCTCTCATGCTGCATGTGATCATCTCCGACAGCCTGTGAGTTTTGAAAATGCTTGCAGTTTTGGCATGTCCTCAGACTAGTTCTTGTCTTTCCACAGTGCTACACAACCTCGATCTCATATCTGATACTATGCAACTAAAATCCTCAATTTAACTCCACCTATAACCACCTTCTTTAAATCTTCTTTACCATAGCCTTGCTGTCCTAACTCTGAACTTATTTGTTATTGTGTTTTAAACCATCTGAGGACAGGGAAACATCTACTTTTCTTCAGTGTAACTCATCTCAATCTGCTACTGAAAACGCACAAGCTATATCTAGATAAAATAAATTACAAATCCACCCAACATTAGACTTTGTAGACCAATCCCTCTACATTAATATTCTGCACATGTTGCCTTGCCCAAACACCACCTTAGGCAACATCTTTGCTAACAATCACATCTTGTATGGCTATGGCATTAACGATAGTTCCTGCTTCCAGAGTAGTTTCTAGGTGTGGTCTGGTGGCATTGGGGGAATGCAGTGCACTGTCATGCAGGGAACCGTGATATGAATCCCAGGCCCTGGTGACAGTTCCCTGGGCCAGCTGGAGATGCTGTGAAGGAAATATTCAAATTCCCCAGGGAAGGAGGTTATATAGCTATCACATAACGGCAACCACTAGAACCCCAAATCAAGGCAATGTCCATGTACCAGAGTCTGAAGACCTATGGTCTGTGGAACCTAGTTAACACAAAGAATGTATGGTTTCCACCTGTTCATATGAGTGAAGTTAAGAATATAAGATAGATGCTCACTTTGTAGAAATGCATGCAAAATATCCTCTGGAGCATGTCAACATCTTTTGGACTCCTTATGCCTAGTTGATGCCTGGCGTAGCCTATATCCTTTAACGAGGTAATAAACATTTTTTTATCCGCACCAATTGATTATCATTTAGTGTCTCTCCTACCAGAAGTTCAGAACTGCACTATTCAGCCTAAACATATATCTGACCATGCGGCTATCAGTCATGGTCTAGAAATTTTAATAGACCCCCCATGGTGCTTTCAGAACAGATTACTTTTGGAGACCACCTTAGTTGACAAACTGAAAACACTCATTGATGATTTTTTTCTAAGATATGAAAATGGTCACATCTTATAGTACAATCTGGGAGGCCTTTAGGGCCATCCTGAATGGCAAAATCATCAGTCTTTCTGCCTGGGTGCAGAGGAACCAAATGAGGGTGATCAATTCCTTGGAAAAGAGCATTGCTCATCTGGAAGAGGCTCATATAAGGTCATACTGTAATCAATTCTCCCAACAGCTATCCCGACTACATTATGAACTGAATAAGAATTTGATGCAGCAAGCAGCGCAAGAGTTGTTTGTTCAGCGGACGGCGTACTATGCTAGTAGTGACAAGACGGGTAGATTGCTCGCACAACTTTTAAAGGTATAAAAGAAGAAGCATTTCGTTGCTGCCATTAATGTGGAGGGTCAAGGCACTGTTCCTAACCCTCAGGATACTTTTTTCCTCTACCATGGATACTAATGTTGATTTAAGGGAGATATTTCTAGAGGCAGATGAGCATCTTATGCTTTCTGAGCTGTAGAGGGAGCGATTAAGGGCCTCGATTCAAGTTGGAGAAGTTCTTTTGGCAATTAAGAGTCTGTCTAGAAATAAAGCTCCTGTTCAGGACAGATTTACAATTGAATTTTACCAGCAATTTGCAACGTGTCCTGCACCAAAGTTGTAGCGCCTCTATCAAAGTTTGAGTATAAAGGTATCTCATCAAGTTTTGCTGAGGCTAATGTTGTACTGTTTGCTACATTGGGCCGAGATGCTGTTAGTGATATAGCGGAAGGGCTGTCGGGTAAGGTTTGCCTCTTTGCGGATGATACCAAAATCTGCAATAGAGTAGACACCCAGGAAGGTGTAGATAACATGAGGAGGGATCTAGCTAAGTTTGAAGAATGGTCTAGAATTTGGCAGCTGGGATTTAATGTTAAAAAATGTAAGGTCATGCATTTGGGCTGCAGCAATCCAAGGGAGCAATACAGTATAGGAGGTGAAGTACTTTTGTCCACTAAAGAAGAGCGGGACCTAGGCGTGGTTGTGTCTGATGATCTTAAAGTAGCTAAACAGGTAGAAAAGGCGACAGCAAAAGCTAGAAGGATGCTTGGGTGCATACAGAGAGGAATGGCTAGCAGAAAAAAGGAGGTGATAATGCCTCTGTATAAGTCTTTGGTGCGACCTCATTTGGAGTATAGTGTGCAATTCTGGAGACCGCACCTTCAAAAGGATGTGAACAGGATGGAGTCGGTACAGAGGGTGGCTACTAAAATGATTAGTGGGCTTCATTATAAAGCATATGAGGACAGACTTAAGGATCTTAATATGTACACATTAGAGGAAAGGCGGGATAGAGGTGATATGATTGAGATGTTTAAATACCTCCGTGGCATAAATGTTCAGGGAGTGAGCCTCTTTCAATTGAAAGCAAGTTCTGCTACGAGGGGACATGGGATGAGGGTGAAGGGAGATAGATTCAGGAGTGATATGCGGAAATATTTCTTTACGGAAAGAGTAGCGGATCCATGGAATAGTCTCCCAGTGGAGGTGGTAGAGATGAGGACAGTAACTGAATTCAAAAAAGCATGGGACCAACACAGAGGATCTCTAAAGGTAAAAAGTGGACTGTTGTAGTTGTTGATATGGAAGGACAGACTAGATAGGCCATGTGGTCTTTTTCTGTCATCATGTTTCTATCCATGGCTAGTTATTGCCCCATCTCGCTCTTAAATGTGGACAAAAAGATTCTGACAAATATTTTGGCCTCTAGGCTTAGTGGTATCATTCATTTAATAGTTGGGGAGGAGCAGGCCAGTTTCATTAAGGGTAGATTTATTGGTGATAACGCTAGAACCTTTTATAATTTACTTGAATTGTCAGGTCATATGAATAGTCCTGCTGTGGCTTTATGTTTAGATGCTGAGAAAGCCTCTGATTGTGTGGAATGGCCATATTTATTCAGGGTATTGGAATGGTTTGACTGCGTTACTGGTTTCATTAACTAGATTAAAGTGCTCTATGCTACTCCCGGGTCACGTTTCTGTGTCAATGGAATCTTATCAGATGTTGTCTGTTTAGAAAAGGTACTAGGTAGGGCTGCTCTCTATCTTGCTATTTGAAATAGCGTTGGAACCGTTGCTGATTAATATCATAAAACATAAGGACATCACTAATATTAGTAACAAAGATGTTAAAAAGAATCAGACCAAGGACAGATACCTGCAGCACACCACTGGTAACCTCCCTCTCCTCAGAGTGAGCTCCATTTACCTGTACCCTTTGCCGCCTCCCACTCAACCAATTTCTAACCCAATCAGTAACTTTAGGGTCCATCCGCAGGGTGCTCAGTTGGTTTATAAGTCGCCAGAATGGTGTCAAAGTCTTTACTGAAATCTAAGTACACCACATCTAGGGCTCTCCCTTGGTCTAATCTCCCTGATCACCCAGTCAATGAAATCAATCAGATTTGACTGATAAGACCTGCCTTTGGTAAACCCATGCTGCCTCAGATCCTGCAATCCATTAGACTCCAGAAACTTCACTATTTTCTCTTTTAGCAGCATTTCCAATAATTTACTCACCACAGAGGTTAGACCAACCGGCCTGTAGTTCCCAATCTCATCCTTACTTCCACTTTTGTGTAAAGGGACCACATGTGCCTTTTACCAGTCTTCTGAGACCATGCCAGACTCCAAAGAAGCATTGAAACGGTTAGTCAGTGGAGCAACTAGAACCTCTCCAAATTCTTTCAGTATTCTCAGATGTATCCCATCCGGTTCCATCGCGTTATCTACTTTAAATTTAGCTGGTTCCTCATGAACACAGTCTTCTCAAAATCATTTGAGATCCCCTTCGCTTCTGTTTCTATTTGTGGACGTTTTCTGAGGTCCTTTCTTCTGGCCCTTCATCTGTGAACACAGAACAGTAATAATTCTGCTTTATCCTCATCAGCTTCAACATATTCTTCCCCTTCACTCTTGAGTCTGACAATATCACTTTTGCCCTTCCTCCTCTCACTAACATACCTAAAAAATGTCTTATATCCCATTTTATTGCATTGGCTATTTCTTCTTCTTTTTGTATCTTTGCTTTCCTGACTAATTTACTAGCTTCTCTAAGTTTTTCCAAATATAGATGCCTGTCTTCCTCTCTTTGTGATCTCTTGTAATTCATAAAGGTCTCCCTCTTTTTTTTCACCTTTTGCGCTACTTCTTTTGAGAAACATAGCGGCCTCCTTTTCCTTTTATCTTTATTTACCTTTCTAACAAAAAGTTTGGTTGCCCTTAAAATATCTTTCAGTTTTGCCCTTTGCTTTTCTACATCCCCCAGCTGTTCCCATCCCGCTAATGACTCCCTGAGGTATTGTCCCATTTTGGCAAAGTTAGTTTTCCTAAAATCTAAGACCCTTGCTTTTGAATGGATTTTATCAGCCCTAGTCCTAATACTGAACTACACAATCTGGTGATCACTGGATATGAGATGATCTCCCACTGTAACATCAGAAACACTTTCCCCATTGGTGGGTTCTGTTAGCAGCTGCCTGAATAGTTCTTCCTGTACAAAATCCAGGATCTCCTTACTTCTAGATGGCACCACAGTAGGAATGTGCCAATCAACATCCGGCATATTGAAATTGCCTATTAATAGTACTTCTCCTTTGATGGCAATGCTGTGTATGTCTTCTATTAAATCTCTATCCACTTCTTCTCCCTGTGAGAGGGATCTGTATATCACTCCAATGCAAATGGATTTTTCTTTCTCTAGAGTTTAACCCATGGTGCCTCCTCTCTTCCTTTTAAGCCCTGTTATTCCATAGCTCTAATATTTTTATTTTTACATATAGTGCCACTCCTCCTCACCTTCTTCCTACCCTGTTTTTTCTGAATAAAGTATAGCCCAGTATAATTACATCCCATTCATGGTTGTCCATGAACCATGTTTCCGTAACTGCCACTAAATCCAAGTCAGCCTCTTCCATCAAAGTCTCAACATCTGGGAACTTACTTCCCATGCTACGGGCATTTATACACACTGCTTTCCAGATGTTGCCCCTTTTGCTAATTTCTACAGAGGTATTTAATATTTCACTTCACCCATCCCAATGAATCTAGTTTAAAGCCCTCTTCAGTAGGTTAGCCAGTCTGTTGCTGAAGAGTCTTCGACCCTTCTTGGACAGATGGACACCATCTTTGCTCTGCAGCCCTTGGAACATTGTCCTATGGTCCAGGAAACCAAAACGCTCTTGATGGCACCATCCACGCAGCCATGCATTCATCTCCAGGATGTGAGCTTCTCTGCCTCAGCCCTTATTTTCAACAGGAAGGATTGAAGAGAACGCCACCTGTGCACCTATCTGCTTCACCCTCTGTCCCAGAGCCATGAAGCACTTTTGATATGCTTAGAGGGATACGTAGCAGTACTATTTGTGCCGACATGGATGAGCAACATTGGATAATAGTCAGTAGACTTGATGAGTCTCAGCAAAATCTCCACAGCATCATGGATTTTGGCACCTGGCAGACAGCACATCTCTCTGGACATCAAGTCTGGTCAGCAGATGGATGCCTCAGTACCCCTCAGAAGAGTCTCGCCAACCATTACTACCCTTCACTTCTTTGTGGTCACTGATTCTGCAGCTTTGGGGTGCTCGAACGTTGGTTCTTCCCTTTCCTGGGATGCTTTCACCTCCTTCACTTCCAGGGTTGCACACTGATTCTTCAATTCAAGGGCTAGAGAAGTTGGATTGTTGATTCTGCAAGCTCTGGTGACTCGTGTCCAACCTTCTTCATTCTGTAGCCTCCCATCTTCACCTCTGTTGGAGAGATTGGATGTTTCAAGAAGCATCTCGACAATGAACGTCTCACTGTCTCGAATGTTTCTCAGCTTCACCACTTCTTCTCTGAGCTCCTTCACTTGTTTCCTGAGAGCTTCAGCATGCAGGCATCCTGCACGTGGAACCAGTCCTTCAACTGGCATTGGAATTTCTATCTGGACAGAGGCAGAAGCTGTTCAGCTGATGGAGTTTTGGTACTTGCTGAAGTAAAAGAGAGAGACCCCCCTAAAGTCCCTACCTGTTCCTCAGCTATCCTTTAAGAGAAAAAGCAGTTAACCTCTTTTAAGTGTGTTCTAACAGCGCTGCTCTATGTCCCTGTGTGTAGATAATTGGGGAGATGCCCTATAAAGCATGAATGCTCACATGGGGTGAGTGGGAGCTGGGGTGGGTG
The DNA here is from genome assembly GCA_033557465.1 of Ichthyophis bannanicus. Classification (NCBI taxonomy): domain Eukaryota; kingdom Metazoa; phylum Chordata; class Amphibia; order Gymnophiona; family Ichthyophiidae; genus Ichthyophis; species Ichthyophis bannanicus. The sequence goes on from CM066031.1 coordinate 1,175,526,289, forward strand.
GGAAAGGATCTAACACTCTGAGGTGGTCAGTGGCTTTAAAGAGCTAGCTGTGAGCAAGTAGCTGGAACAAAAAACAATGAACTCTGACTGACAGAGCTTTGCCCAACAGCACAAAAAATCCCCCCGTTGCAATATAGAGTCAGTTGGTCCATTAGATGATAGAGGGGTTAAAGGGGCACTAAGAGGAGACAAGGCGATAGCAGAGAGACTGAATGAATTCTTTGCTTCAGTCTTTACTGAGGAAGATGTAGGGATGTTACCCATGACTGAAGTGGTATTTAAAGGTGCGGAAGAATTGAAGGAAATATCGATACATTGGGAAGATGTATTACAACTATTAGATAAACTGAAGAGTAGCATATCACCTGGGCCGGATGATATTCATCCAAGGGTGTTGAAAGAACTGAAATATGAGATTGCAGACCTGCTGTTAGTAATCTGTGAACTATCATTAAAATAACTCTAATACCTAAGATTGGAGGATGGCGAAGGTAACGCCAATTTTTAAAAAAGGTTCTAGGGGTGATCCGGGAAACTACAGACCAGTGAGCCTGACGTCAGTACCGGGGAAAAATGGTAGAAACCATCATAAAGAACAAAATTGTTGAACATGTAGATAGTCATGGTTTAATGGGACTAACAACGAAAAATGCAGTCCAATTTTTCTTAAACGGTAAACACTAAGTTAATAAATCCAACACGCCGTTTAACGTGGGAAACATCGGTGTATAAAAAGGAAACTGACCGCAACACGTTTTTACACTATATGAGCGCTCACCCGAGGAATCTAAAAGAGAGTCTACCTCTTTCACAGTTCCTCCGGTATCGGAGAAACTGTTCTGTGAAGGAAGACTTCAAGAAGAAGTCTTTGTCTTTGATGAAAAATTTTGTCGACCGTGGATATCCTGCAAAAGTAGTGAAAAGTGCCTATAAGCGAGCCCTTTATAGTGATCGTAGTGTACTGTTGACACGACGTAGTCAGGGTTCGTGTGCCCCAGCAGAACAAGAAGATGTTTTCATCAATTTTGTGACGAAGTTTTCTCCTTTTAGTAAAGATATTTAAAAAATCATCAAGAAACATAGCAACATATTACAAATTGTCCCGGGATTGCAGAGTCGGAAGATTCGATGTGTATGGCGGCGAGACAGCAATCTAAAGGAACGCTTGTGCCCAGCTATTTTACCTCCTGAACCTTCAAGTAGTTGTTTAATACCAACAAACCCACTTGGCCATTATAAATGTGGACAATGTAATGTTTGTGATGTAACCATGGAGCTTATGGAATTTGAACATCGGGGGACCTCTTATACATTTCGACACCAGACCAATTGCGAATCCACTAATGTGGTGTACGTGATTGTTTGCCCGTGTGGTTTATTGTACGTGGGTAAAACGATTCGATCTTTTAGAACACGTATGCGGGAGCATTCTAGTCGGTTGAAATGCAAGATGCTTGAGGCACCTCTAGTACAACATTGCATGAATGAACACCACATATTCGAACAATTACGGTGTTTCTGCATAGATCAAGTACGGTTTGGAATGCAAGGCAGGACGTTAGCAGACACACTCCTGTGGAAGGAACAAAAATGGATTTTTACTCTGGACACTGTGAACCCTAAAGGTTTAAATGTTCGATTGGATTTGACGCTATGCCTGTGATTGCTGTTATGGACTGTTAAATAAGTCTACAGGATGTTACGATTGAGCAGTGGTTTGCCATTGGATAATGCAATTTGCCGTTAACATATGATTGGAGAGCCTTTAAAAATGGTGGTGGAGTCATGATCCCGCATGCGCGGCGTTGTCACGAACAGAACCTGTAATTGCTAAACGTTTGTCATGTTCGTTGCTTCAGCACGCTGACAGCATCTAATTATAAGGTTTGAGATTAAGTTTTCAATTTTTGAATGATGCAACACGAAACATTGTAATAATTTCACATTTTTATGTTTTTACCTAGCCGTGGCTGGACAATTCCCTGAAGAAACTTTTTCCTGTGAAACGCTTGGGGTGCCTGAATGTAGGCGTTGGAATTGCCCTGCTCTGGTCATCTGACTGGTTCTTTTAAAGCTATTTTCAAGCTAAGTTTACTTTTTCCTATTTTGGAATGTTAATTGCTAAGAATTGCTAAGAATACTGTTTGAGGCTCATTTCAAGATTCATATAAGAAATATTGAAGAAACAACAAAAAAAATTCATGAGGATGTTTGGTCATTGATGTGAAAGCTGGCACTGGCTAGTGGCTATATGCCCATACCAGAGAGCCGTAAGTTTTTTCTGAGACACATACCTCATTGAAGGAATAGAAGAGTTTCTATGTTGCTTGGTTTAAATATTAAACGGCGTGTTGGATTTATTAACTTATGGTTTAATGGGAGACAGCCAACATGGCTTTAGACAAGGAAGATCTTGTCTTACTAATCTGTTATGTTTTTTTGAAGGTGTGAATAAACAGGTAGACAAAGGTGAGTCAGTTCATATAGTGTATTTGGACTTTCAGAAAGCCTTTGACAAGTTCCCTCATCAGAGACTTTTGGCAAAACTAAAGAGTCATGGGATAGGAGGCAGTGTACTATTGTGGATCAGGAACTGATTAAAAGATAGAAAGCAGAGGGTAGGGCTAAATGGCAATTTTCCTAATGGAGAAAGGTGAATAGTGGTGTACCCCAAGAATCTGTGCTGGGTCTGCTGCTTTTTGACATATTCATAAATGACCTGGAAAAGGGAATGAGTGAGGTTATCAAATTTGCATTTGACACAAAACTATTTAAAGTTGTTAAAACCCAAGAGAATTGTGGAAAATTGCAAGAGGATCTTGATAAATTGGAAGACTGGGCATCAAAATGGCAGATGAAATTTAATGTGGACAAGTGAAATGTTATGCACCTAGGGAAGAACAACCCAAACTATGGTTACACGATGCAAGGTTCCACATTAGGAACCACCACCCAGGAAAAAGATTTGAGTCATTGTGAATAACATGTTAAAACCCTTGGCCCAGTGTGCAGCAGTGGCCAAGAGAGCAAATAGAATGCTAGGTATCATAAGGAAAGGAATGGAAAATAAAACAAAGCATGGGACCAACACAGAGGATCTCTAAAGGTAAAAAGTGGACTGTTGTAGTTGTTGTTATGGAAGGACAGACTAGATAGGCCATGTGGTCTTTTTCTGTCATCATGTTTCTATGTTTCTCTATATCGTTCCATGGTGAGACCGCACCTTGAATATTGTGTGCAATTCTTGTCGCCATATCTTAAACAGGATATAGCGTTATTAGAAAAGGTTCAGAGAAGAGCCACCAAAATGGTAAAGGGGATGGAAGGATACTCCTATGAAGAGAGGCTAAAAAGGTTAGGGCTCTTTAACCTGGAAAAGATACGGCTGAGGGAAGATATGATTGAAGTCTATAAATTAATGAACGGAGTGGAAAGGGTAAACGTAGATCGACTGTTTACATTATCAGAATATAGAAAGACTAGGGGACATGCAAGGAAGCTACAGGGTAAACTATTTAAGACTAATAAAAGAAAATATTTTTTCACTCAACGTGTAATCAAACTCTGGAATTTACCGGAGGATATAGTAAAGGCTGTTAGTGTAGCTGGGTTTAAAAAAGGTTTGGACAAGTTCCTGGAGGAAAGGTCCATAAACCAATATTAAGAAGGTACTCAGGATATCAATGCTTGACCCAATACAAGCATTGTGGAACCTGTGTCTTTTGGGGAAACTGCTAGGTACGTATAATCTAGATTGGCCACTGTTGGAAACAGGATACTGGGCTTGATGGACCTTGGTCTGACCGAGTATGGCATATCTAAGAAAAAGAAATTGCTTTTAAAAATGAAAACCAAAACCCCTTTAAGAGCTTTCAGACAGAAAGTTGTATTTAAAAGCCACAAAGAATTACCTTGCCTGCAATGGTGTCCCTGTTAGGAATGCCTGTGTTTTACTATTCCTCTCTAATCCAGAGTCTTCTATAAGATGTCTTAAATAGGCTTAATCATTTCTTAAAGTTCTCTGGATTTAAAGTTAACTGGTGCAATAGTGAACTTCTCCCTTCTCAATGACTTCATCACATAGGGTGATTTGGCGGACTTCCTCTTTCAATGGGCATCTCAGGGAATAAAATACTTGTTCGTGCATTTTTTTTTATCCGTTGGACACTATTAAATATAATTGTAATACTATTCTAGCAGAGTTAAAGTGCTAACTACAATGTTGGTCCCCTCTCCAGATATCTTGGTAAGGGAGATTGGACACAATTAAGATGATGGTGCTTCCAAGTATAGTTTATAAATATGGTATGTTACCAGATTTCTGTAGTTCCTACTTCTATGCTCAGTTGGATAAGATTCTCACCTTCTTTTTATGGAAAGGCAAGTGACCACACATAGCTTTGTCAATGCTAAAGCTGCCAAGAAAAAAGGGAAGGGGTAGGCTTTCTTGATTTCAAGATCTACCATACTGCATCACTATTACAGTATGGGATGGAATGAATCTTAGAATCTCCATGGATTGAGATGGAGAAGGCGTTTGTTTCTCCTTTTAAGTTGCCTGCTCTGCCCACAATGCGCATCCTAGTCTCTAAGCTAGGGTCATTGCTTATTTGTAGCGCTATCAAAGCAGTAAAGCACAGTTACTTACCTGTAACAGGTGATCTCTGGGAACAGCAGGAATTAGTCCTCACATATGGGTACGTCGGTACCGACGGAGCCCGTGCGGGAAAGCTCCCCAGCTTCTTAGAATAGAAGCTTTTGGGACCTCCCACTGCACATGCGCACTGCCTTCCCGCCTTCCTGAACAGCTCTCCTCAGTTTCGAGTTTATAGCTGAGTCAACAGAGAGAGGACAGGAAGATAGATAGATAAAAGATACAACTCCTAGGGGAGGTGGGTGGGTTGTGAGGACTAATTCCTGCTGTTCCCAGAGATCACCTGTTACAGGTAAGTAACTGTGCTATCTCCAGGAACAAGCAGGAATAAGTCCTCACATATGGGGACTCCCTAGCTTAGATGCATGGGATCCCCTGTAAAGGTTCGCCATCTTCGTATGGATCTCAGGCATCCATTCTGGGAAGGTGGGCAGGAGTTGTTTAGGAATGGAACAGGTGCTTGAGGACAGCCTGGCCAAACAAGGCATCCCGGCGGGAGTCCTTGTCCAAACAGTAATGGGCTGTGAAGGTATGAACCGAGGCCCAGGTAGCGGCTCGACAGATCTGATCTATGGAAACAGAGTGCAGATGAGCCATAGAAGTTGCCATGGCCCTCACATTGTGAGCAGTGACATGGCCTTCCAGAGAAATGTTTTTGCTCTGGTAAGCAAAAGAAATACACTGAGCAATCCAATTGGAAAGTGTACGCTTGGAGACTGGAAGTCCCAAATGGGAAGGATCAAAGGCCACAAAAAGTTGAGAAGACTTTCGATGTGGCTGAGTCCTATTAAGGTAAAAAGCGAGAGCTCTTTTACAATCCAGAGTATGAAGGTTCCTCTCTGCATTGGATGCATGAGGGGCTGGAAAAAAGACAGGTAGATATACCTCTTGATTAAGATGAAAAGGCGAGACCACTTTAGGCATAAAGTGGGGATTCGTCCTAAGGACCACCTTATCATGATGAAATCTTGTGTAAGGTGGATTAGCCACTAAAGCCTGCAGCTCACTGATGCGGCGAGCCGAAGTGACTGCAATGAGGAAGATGACCTTCCAGGAAAGAAATTTCAAGGAGGTGGAAAACATTGGCTCAAAGGGTGGCTTCATAAGTTGACCGAGCACTAGATTCAAATCCCATGCGACCGGGGGTGGTCTGATGGGAGGTTTAGTGAGAGTCAGGCCTCTCATGAATCTTGCAACAAGAGGATGAGAGGAGATAGGTTGTCCATTTATATGTTTCAAGGATGCTGCAATAGCACTTAAATGGACTCTTACCGAATTCGTCTTGAGGCCTGCATTGGATAGATGCAGGAGATAATCAAGAAGAGAATTCAAAGGAAGTGCCAGAGGGTCAAGACCCTGCTGAGCACACCAAATGGAAAAACGTTTCCATTTGAAAGCATAGGAACGCCTGGTAGAGGGTTTCCTAGAGGCAGAAAGGATATCTTTCACTGGTTGGGAAAGATGAAAGTCTTGAAGGCTTAAGCCTTCAGTAACCAAGCACTGAGGTGAAGGGATTTGGGGTTTGGGTGCCACAAAGTCCCCTCCTCCTGAGACAGGAGGTCTGGCGCAGCTCCCAGATCCAAGTAGGATCCCTGTGAGAGCTGTAGAAGTAGAGGGAACCACACTTGGCGTGGCCAGCGTGGAGCTATGAGGATCATATTTCCATGATCCCTCTGGAGTTTGAACAGAGTCTTGGGAATCAAAGGAATGGGTGGAAAGGCATATAGGAATGCCTGATTCCAATTCAGGAGAAAGGCGTCCGTAGCCTGAGCTCCCTGACACGGAGTTCTGGAACAGAACCGGGGAAGTTTGGCATTCCACGGACTTGCAAAGAGGTCTATGTCCGGGGTCCCCCATTCCTGAAAGATTCGGTTTATTTGGTCCAAATGTAGGGACCATTCGTGTGGCAGCAGAACTCGACTGAGCCTGTCTGCCCGAGAGTTTTGAACTCCTGGGAGATACACTGCTAGCAGGTGAATCTGATGCTCTCTGGCGAAGGCCCATAGTCTTAGAGCTTCGTTGCAAAGCGACAGAGAGCCCGTCCCTCCCTGTTTGTTTATGTAAAACATGGCCACCTGATTGTCCGTCTGAACTAGGACAGTGAGGTTGGCTAGGAGGGAGTGGAAGACCTTGAGGGCAAGGTAAATTGCTCGCAGTTCCAGAAGATTGATATGAAGGGTGGTCTCCTGTAGAGACCAAGTGCCCTGAGTGGAGAGAGTTTGCAGATGGGCTCCCCACCCTGTTTGGGAGGCATCTGTTGTGAGGGTTGCTTGGGGTAGCAATGGTTGAAATGGAGCCCCCAACAACAGATTCTTGGTGGAAGTCCACCAGTGGAGGGACCAAAACAGACGATCGGAGGTTTGTATTTGGTCTGAGAGCGCTCCTGACGCCTGAGTCCACTGAGTGGCCAGGGTCCATTGAGCTGCTCTCATATGAAGACGAGCATAGGGCACCACATGCACTGTGGAGGCCATATGACCCAGTAGGCGTAGCATTTCCCTGGCTGTCAAGTGAGTGCTGGACTGAGCTTGGGAGGCCAAACTCAGGAGGCGCTGGCCTCGAACATGTGGAAGGTAGGCCCTTGCAGTGATGGTGTCCAACTGGGCCCCTATGAATTCTAGAGATTGAGTAGGGATGAGTTGGGACTTGGGAAGGTTTACTACCAGTCCCAGATACTGCAAAAGGCTCCTTGTGTGGTCCAGGGAAATCTGGGCCTGTGACTGAGTTGGAGCTCGGATGAGCCAGTCGTCCAGATATGGGAAGACAAAGATTCCCATGCCTCTTAGAAATGCGGCTACGACTGCCATGCATTTTGTGAATACTCTTGGAGCAGAGGCTAGACCGAAGGGGAGTACTCTGTATTGGAAATGTTTTCCCTGAAACAGAAAGCGAAGATACTTTCTGTGGGATGGATGGATGAGTATATGTGTATACGCATCCTGTAGGTCTAGAGAAACAAGCCAGTCCTGACCCTGGAGGTAAGGAAGGAGAATGCCGAGAGACAGCATTTTGAATTTCTCCTTGAAGAGAAATTTGTTCAATTCTCTCAGATCTAGGATTGGTCTGAATCCCCCTGTCTTCTTTGGAATGAGAAAATAAGGGGAGTAGAAACCGGACCCTTGTTGAGGAAGAGGAACCTCTTCTATGGCCCCTTGGGCAAGAAGAGAGGAAACCTCTTGACCCAACAGGGTTAGGAGAGATGGGGGAGAATTGAATGGTCTCACCATATGATGGGGAGGAAGGCTGGAGAAATGAAGTTTGTAACCCTCTCGAATGATAGAGAGGGTCCATTGTTCTGTTGTGATTTGTTCCCATCTGGGAGCAAAGTGAACCAACCTTCCGGGTATGGTGAGAGGTTCTGGTTGTGTTAGAACCAGAAGTGGCAAGTTCCCTAGGAGCAAGTCAAAACCCCTGAGGGGTTGGAGCCTGCTGAGCTACAGTAGCTGCTGCAGGCTTAGCTCGTGCTTGTTTGGATTGCTGACGCCTAGCAGTATAGCGAGGGTGAGAAGACTGCTGGCCAGTATTTGAAGCAACTCTGGCCTTCTTATAGTAAGGCCTTTTAAAAGACTTTTTCTTAGTAGGAATTGAAGTGGACTTTGAAAGTCTTTCCAAGGTGGCATTTTCAGCATCCATCTGGGTGGCTTTGATTTGCCACTCTTCCCCAAATAAGTTCTCACCTGTACAGGGCAGATTCCGTAAGCCATCTAGAACCCAAGGTTCCAGATCAAGCCTGGAGCCAAGCAAGACGTCGGGCTGCAATAGCAATGCCCGAAGCCCTACTGGCTCCCTCAAAGGAATCATATGCTGCCCTATTAGAGAACTTAGAAACCTCTAAGAGTTGTTTCACTAGGGAAAGGAATCCCTGCTTTTTATCCTCAGGGATAAAGGGGGCAAAATGCCGCACCTTTTTGGCAAGTTCCTCCAGGAACATGCCCATATAGAGACTGTAGGAATTAATCCTGGCTATAAGCATACTAGCCTGGAATTTCCTACCAAAAGAGTCCAAAGTCTTACATTCCCGTCCTGGAGGGGTGGAAGAGTGCCTTTTGGTACTCCTAATCTTCTTCATTGCAGACTTCACCACAATAGAGTGGTGGGGCAATTGAGTCTTTTGGAAACCAGGAGAAGGAGGGACCCTATACATGGTGTCCAACCTACGGGAATAAGGAGACAAAGTCAAAGGATTTTCCCAGAAATCCATCAGTTGTTCTTGAAGGATTTCATGGATAGGCAGGGTAACTGCCTCCTTAGGGGCCTTTGAGTATCCCAAAATATCCAGTTTTTTGGATCTGGGTTCCTTTTCAGAGGATGTGGTAATAGAAAGGGCTGTAGCCATATCTAAAACAAAGTCCTGGAAGGACAAATCCTCTGGAGGGGACATTCTCCTTTTAGGAGAAGAGGGCTCCTCAGGTAAGTTGAGTGAAAACTCAGCAGAATCATCAGAGGAGTGAAAATCCTCAGAGGAATCGGTGCTTTCCTCTAACGCACGATACGCGTACCGATCGGTATCGATATCGGGCGTATCGGGTATGGAACCGGTATGGAGCGAAAGCCCATACGGTACCGACTTGCGTTTAGAGGTGGACGGCCTCGATACCGGCATGGCGGACGATACCTGTATCGGGCCCGGAACCGCTGAAAGCGGAACCGATGGCGTTGCAGCTTTAATGAAAGCCATGACGGCCTGCTGCATGGACTGTACAGTATCGCCCATGGACGCCATAGCTGCCTGGATGTCGGTACCGGAGTGACCCGGTACCCCAGAGCAGGCTAACAGGTGATCTGTCGAGGCCGTCACATCGATATCAACCTGAGACCCCTGAATTGGCGTTTTTGGAAGTTGGACTTCCCGCCGGGGTTGTTTGGCTGGGGCAGGGTCCTCAAGTTCTAAGCTAAGAGCCTCTCGATGCTTTGAAGGAGATTTGCTCTTTGAGGACTTGCCCACAGAAGGTTTGGTTACCTGAGATCCATCCGGAGAAGAAGACCTGGATGACTGTGATGCTGTATTCTCTGAAGCAAACAGCACATGGAATTTGTTGGCCCGGTTCTGCAGCCCACGTTTGGACATGTGGGAGCAAGATGGGCAGTCCGGTATGGAATGGTCAGGCCCCAAACATTTCAGACACCAGTCATGGGTGTCTGTGACTGAAATAACAGCATTACATTTGGTACACTTCTTAAATCCAGGGGCTGGCTTCTCCATGAGGAGAAATTGAGTAGGCCGAGAGGCCTCTCTGAAGTGACCAAAAAGCTAAAAAATAAGAAAAAAGAATTATAATTTTTTAAAGAAAGAAAGAAAAGACCGGCGATACCGGTATCGGTATGGGGAAGGCAGGTACGCGGTCTAAAGAAACAAATAAAATAACAATTTCTTCAGCGGTGACAGGAACACGACCTGCTGGCTCCGCGGAAAAAGAGAAACTGAGGAGAGCTGTTCAGGAAGGCGGGAAGGCAGTGCGCATGTGCAGTGGGAGGTCCCAAAAGCTTCTATTCTAAGAAGCTGGGGAGCTTTCCCGCACGGGCTCCGTCGGTACCGACGTACCCATATGTGAGGACTTATTCCTGCTTGTTCCTGGAGATATGTGATTGATTCTTGCTGTGAGATGCCTTATGCATTGTTGACAGCATCCTCCATCTGGTATAATCATCTGGTACAGATTAATAGGCGAAAAATATTTTGGAAGGGCTGGATAGAAAAAGGAATTTTCTATATTGCTCAACTGTTCAATGAGGGGAACATGATTACCCAGGAGAATCTAATTGATAATTCTGGATTATGGTCAGCACAGGCTGCTAAAATGGATTGCCCAATTTGGAGCTTGGCGCAGGTCTCACCATAATACGAAGGGGTATGCCCTACTTCGGAAGTATATATCCCATAAAGCTAAGGTAAACAGGAAATTGGTCTCATATTTTTATAAACTGTTGAAATATCATGGTGGCACTTCCTTAGTGGGCCTTTATAGGACTTGGGAGCATGATGCTGGTGTTCCTCAGGACAAGATCAACTGGAATATTTTCTGGAGTTGAACTGTTAGACTAACCATGTCCAGAAGTCTGGCACAATCGTTATACTTCATGGCGCACCGAGCAGTCTGGACTACTTCATGCATATTCAGAGCTAGGCTCCGTGAGTCTGATTTGTGCTGGCACTGCTCTACTATGGCTGGTACTCTGATGCATATGCTATTTGACTGTACCTGCATCAAACTGTTCTGGGATGGAGTGTGGAGATTTATATGTGATGTTTTCTAGATGAACTTAACTGTGACTGTATGTTTGCAGGATGTTCTTAGTAAAAAGAATAAAGCATTATTTGATGTCATGATATCAAATGCTATACAATGTATTTTGTGTAACTGGAAAGATTTATCCTTATTAAATGTTATTTTTTGGTGGCACACAATCTGTAAATCAAGAAAATGGAAAGGTGCTGCTTCTATATTGTCCAATTGTATTGATAACGTGGAGAGAATGGAGATCTTTAGACCTATATTTGGATGGTCTGTGATCCTATCACTGTATTTGGAGATCATTATGTTATCTTGATGCTGGTCTCTGCCTTTTGGGGGGGGGGAGGGGACAGTGTTTTGATGCTTGTAATAGTTTTAACTGTACTGCAATTTTTAAACTGAAAATAAATGGGGGAAAAAAAGAACATAAGACATGCCATACTGGGTCAGACCACAATCCATCAAGTCCAGTATCCTGTTTCCAACAGTGGCTAATCCAAGTCATAAATACCTGGCAGGTTGCCAAAAAGGCACACAGGTTACACAATGCTTGTCCCGAGGTAAGCAGTGGATTTCCTGGGTCCTCTGTAATAATAGTTTATGGATCTTTCCTCCAGGAACTTATCCAAGCCTTTTATAAAGCCTGCTACACTAACAGCTTTTACTATATCCGCCGGTAATGAATTACAGAGTTTGATTACGCGTTGAGTAAAAAAATTATTTTCTTTTATTAGTTTTAAATGGGTTTCGCTGTAACTTCATTGGGTATTTCTATTCTTTCTACTTTTTGATGGCATAAAACCACTGATCTACGTTTACCCATTCCACACATTCATTAATTTATAACCCCAACCTTTTAAGCCTTTCCTCATAGGAGTATCCTTCCATCTCCTTTACCATTTCTGTCACTCTTCTTTGTGCCTTTTCTAAGTCTGCTATATCCTTTTAAAGATATGGAGACCAGAATTGCATACAATATTCAAGGTGCAGTTTCACCATTGAACGATATAGAGGCATTATAATATCCTTGGTTTTCTTCTCCATTCCTTTCTTTATGATTCCTAGCATTCTATTTGCTCTCTTGGCTGCTGCTGCTGCTGCACACTGGCAGAGGGTTTCAACGTATTATCCACGATGATGCCTAAATCTTTTTCCTGGGTGGTGTTTTCTAAGGTGGTACCTTGCATCATACAACCATAATTTGGGTTTTTCTTCCCTAGGTGCACAACTTTGCACTTGTCCACATAAATTTTCATCTGCTATTTGGATGCCCAGTCTTCCAATTTAACAAGGTCCTCTTGTAATTTTTCACAATCCTATTGCGTTTTAACAACTTTGAATAATTTTGTGTCTTCTGCAAATTTGATCATCTCAGTTGTTAATCCTATTTCCAGGTCATTTATGAAGATGTTAAAAAGCACAGCACAGAACCCTGGGATACTCCACTATTCACCTTTCTCCATTGAGAAAATTGGCCATTTAGCCCTATTCTCTGCTATCTTTTAACCAGTTTCTGATCCACAATAGTATACTGACGCCAATCCCATGACTTTTTAATTTCGCCAGGAGTATCTCATGAGGGAACTTGTCAAAGGCTTTCTGAAAATCCAGATACATTATATCAACTGGCTCATCTTTGTCTACCTGTTTATTCACACCTTAAAAAAATACAACAGATTAGTAAGACAAGACTTTCCTTAGTTAAATCAGTGTTGACCTTTTCCATTAAACCATGACCATCCACTTGTTCAATAATTTTATTATTTATAATTGTTTCACTATTTTGACCGGTACTGATGTCAGGCTCACTGGTCTGTAGTTCCGAGATCATCCCTGGAACCCTTTTTAAAAACTGGCATTACATTGGCTGTCCTCCAATCTTCAGGTATTACAGATGATTTTAATGATAGTTCACAGTTTACTAATAATAGGTCTGCAATCCCATATTTCAGTTCTTTCAACGTCCTTCCGATACATCACCTTTATATACCATTTCAGGCACAGGTAACTTCCCTGCATCTTCAGTACAGACTGAACCAAAGAATTCATTCAGTCTCTCCACTATGGCCTCGTCCTCAGTTAGCACCCTTTTTACCCCTCTATCATCCAACAGTCCAACTAACAGGTTTGTTGCTATGACTGTACTTGAAAAAAAAAGTTTTTATTATGCGCTTTTCCTTCTACAGCAGGGGTCTCAAACTCAAATTGCTTTGAGGGCCAAATGAGGACTTGTAGAGTAACCCGGGGGCCGCACAAGACGCAGGCCTCATTTGCATAAGGGCATCATTTGCATAAATATTTGCATAATGTTACCATACACTAACTTTTAGTAAACATGCCTCTTAATGAGTGTATGGATAAAGAAAGACTAAAAGATTTCTACATTACTATAAACCAGTGCCAACCGCCAGGCACATTAGGAACTACTAGAAACACTGCTCATTTAGAACCCATAGCAAACCTGCCGTGTCCTAACAGCACTACCAGGACTCACAAAGCACCATACCCTAACTATCAAAAGGCAACACTGCAAATATTAAATCAACACATTTCAGAGAATAACAATACATGACCTACTCGGGAAAGAGAACAAGTGGCAATGTCAAATAGGAATTACATAAACAGAATACCTCAGCTCAGTTACACATGCAGAACATACACCATCACCAAACAAGGAATCACAATTTAGAAACAGGAAGACAATTAAACTGGGAACCCCAAAAGCCAAACTTAGAATGTACAACACTGTAGAAATAAAACTATACATTGATTTCCTCTTGTATTAAATAAAGTGCAGACGTTAAAGATGCACATTTCCAAGAGCTGACATATTTCAGTTAATAAATTCAAAATAAAGAGATATTTTTCTACCTTTTGTGCATTTTTTTTTCAGTTGCAATTGTTCCATTCACTTTCTTCTGGTTTCTTTGTGTCTTCTGCTAACTCTCCATCGTCTGCTGTCCATTTGTCCTTTCTTCTTTCCTAGTTTTTTTCCATTCTCTCTACATCTGCTTTAACATACTAATCATTCTCCTTTTGCTCTTTCCTCATTCCTATTTCATCCACTCAAATTTTACCCCTCCATCCTCAATCCCCACTTACTTTCCCAATACCCGGCCAATTGTAGATTTTTCTTCCCTCCCACACAAAATATATTTCCCCTCTCCATTTCACTCTCCCAGCCCCATCCCATTCTAATCGTCCCCCAACATCAACTCCCTTCTAGCTCCTGCCCCACCCAGCATCCGCTCCCTTCTAGTCCCCGCATCATCAGCCCATTTCCAGTCCTAGCTCCCTCCCCTCACAGCCCATTTCCTTTCCAAGCCCCCCTCCCCATCAGCCCATTTCCATTCCAAGCCCCCTTCCACTCAGCCCATTACCATTCCAAGACCCTGTCCCCATCAGCTATTTGCAGTTCAAGCTCCCCCTTCTACTCGGCCCATTTCCAGTCATAGCACCCCCCCCCAGTCCATTACCAGTTCTAGCCCCCCCCCTAGCCCATTATCGGTCCTAAGCCCCCCAACAGCCCACTTCCAGGCCTAACCCTTCCATCGCCCTATCTTCATTCTTAGCCCCCCATAACCCCATTTCAGTCTTAGCCCCCCAATCAGACCACCTCCAGTCCTAACCCCCATCTGTCCATTACCAGTCCTAACCCCCATCACCCCATTTTCAGTACTACCCCCCCCAGCCACACATCAAGTCCTGCTCCCCCCCCCATCAAGTCCTGCTCCCCCCCCCATCAAGTCCTGCCCCCCCCCACATCAAGTCCTGCTCCCCCCCCCCGTCCTGTTCCCCCCATCAAGTCCTGCTCCCTCCCTCCCTCCCCCCCCCCGGGAAAATTAAACTTTAAAAAAAACCCAGCTTCTGCTGCTGCTGCCGCCGCTGCCGTGGCCGGCAATAGCAGCAATATCGCAAGTCCCGCGGGCTCCGTTCCCCCCCACTCCCCCCTTCCTGCTTGCCTGCCAGTTCTCCGCTTCGGCTTTGGCTTTCAGAGCCGCGAAGGGAGAGCTTCTCCCTCGTGACTCTGTTCAGCCCGCTGGGGCAGATGGGAAATTTCCCATCTGCCCCAGCGGGCTGAACAGAGTCGCGAGGTAGAAGCTCTCCCTTCGCGGCTCTGAAAGGCGAAGCCGAAGCGGAGAACTGGCAGGCAAGCAGGAAGGAAGGGGGGGGGGAGCGGAGCCCGCGGGACTTGCGATATTGCTGCTATTGCCGGCCACGGCAGCGGCGGCAGCAGCAGCAGAAGCCGGGCAATGTTCCCTCTAATTTTCTGTAGGCTGTGTGCGCATAAAATATCAGCTGTGTGCAGCTTTTGAAGGAAGGTTAAATTTTTGTGCGCCACATAACGACACTCGGAGTTCTATACTTTAAAATTTGACTACACGTCAGAATACAGTATGTACACCACATTGATTTTAATCAAATTAAATGAAAATAGACGATTACTAAATGAAGCGGGAAATTTCTAGTAATTACAATCATAACTTTTACATTTTAAGATGTCTGTGTTGTTTTCTATCAGAATCATGGCTGTAATTTTTGTGCGCTCTGTTGTAAAGTATGTGCGCTTGCTCGGCGAGGGGTGTGCGCGCGCACACGCGCACAGCTTAGAGGGAACAGTGAAGCCGGGGTGTTTTTTTTTTCCCCCTATGCATCGCGGGCCGCACAAAGGTCTCTTGCGGGCCACATGCGGCCCGCGGGCCGCGTGTTTGAGACCCCTGTTCTACAGCAAGTTTCTTTTCAAATTCTCTCTTTCTTTGCCTTATCTTTGCCTTGCATCCAACTTGCCAGTGCTTATGTTATTCCCGTGTTCGTCATTTGGTTCGTTTTTCCATTTTCTGAAAGATGCCTTTTTAGCAACAGCATCTCTGACCTCGCTTTTACACCATGCTGGCAGTTTTTTGACCTTCCTTCCACTTTTCTTACAGCATGGGCTTCCAAGATAGTACTTTTAAACAATGCTCATGCTTCATATAAATCTTTAACTTTGCAACTGCTCCTATTAGTTTTTTCTTAACTATTTTCCTCATTTTATCATAGTCCCCCCTTTTGAAGATAGTACTGTGGATTTCCTTGCCGTCCTCCTTCCATGTATTAAATCAAATGTGATGCATGCTATGATCACTATTGCCTAGTGGCCCCAAAAGCCTTCTCTCTTGCATCAGATCCTGTATTCCACTAAGGACTAGGTCCAAAATAGCTTCCTCTCTTGTTGGTTCATGAATCGGCTGTTCCACAAAGCAGTCATTTATTTCATCTAGAAACTTTCTCTCACTGGCATGTCCTGCTGTGACACTGACCCTGTTGATACTGGGATAATTGAAATCATCCATTACTGTGTTGTAACTTTTGTTAGCTTCCCTGATTTCTTTCAGCATTTCATTATCATCTGTTTAATACCTGCCATCAAATTTTCTATTCAGAATAAATGTATTGTGCTATGAATTATAGTTGCTTCTTAGCTTCACTTGTATGAGCAAGTAGGGATTGAATGTTCTTTGTGCCTTAGCCAGGTGCCACAGACCAAAGGTTTGCATGCCACCAGGTAACTCCTCTTCTGATGCACAGTAATTAAACTTGAGGGATGACAGTCTTAACCTAGTTTCAAACTTTCCAGCAGGGTCCTGCTCGTCTTACAGAACAGATGGTCACAGTGTCTGCCAGTCTCCAAAATAAACATGGGATATTATGGCAGTGAACACAAGTGGCTGCACCATGTACCCTGTATTACTAAGGCATAACCTGTTTACCCAGAGCTGCTCACAGATAGACAGAATAGATGGTAAGAAAGCCCTTGCTTGCTTCTTTGCTACAAAAACGACAAGCAAGCTGAACTATCTAATCTGAATTTAAACACAGAGATTTCCCTAGAATGAACACCTTAGCTATTCATCCTTGAGAATATTCTCAAACAGCCAAAACACTGTTGACACCTCACATTACCCAGTGCTCCCACAGAGAAATCAGACACTAGGATCTGAAAATCAGAAGAGGAATAGGTTTGGGGAGGTGCAATAAGGAAGGAAAGGACAAGAAAAAGAAAAGCAGAGATCAAGTCCAGAAAATAAGGACATATTGTTAGAGTCACTGTAAATGCTCCTTGCTTTCTGGGAAACATGAGAAGATAACATTTTCTGTATCAGTTTTAAAAAAGCCTGATACAAATTTAGGGATAAATCAGAGTAGTCTTTTAAGACTTAGCCTACTCTGCATAATTTTTCAATGTTGAAAGATTGATGTCATTGGATAATTAATCGAGAAAACAGATGGGAGGTCAGTTCTAACAGCTCTGCCAATGCAGAATACACAGCAGGCTGAATCCTTCAAGTTGCAAGTGCAGTTAAAAACTGATTTATATAATCACATGCATGTAACGAATGGGTGTATAATTTGTAGTCAGGCTTAGACCAATGGTTTCCAACCCTCACACGATCTGCAATGAATATGCAAGAGATAAATATGCATGCAATAGGGCCCCAGGACAGGTTTGGGAATCACTTGTTTAGGCAAGTGAGGTACTATGATTATATATTTTTATTGCTGCTTTTATTGCCCTTGCTATTTTTTTTCTATTTTATCTGTGTCTCATTTGTTCTATTTTAAACTTAATTTTCTTATTTTTTGAAATTGCACTCACCTGATGCAAGCGTATAGCTCTCAAAAGCTAGTCACAAATATATTAAATATTAGAGCAATAAAACAACATTGCCGACAATTTGATTGCTGGCCATATTTCTATGTATTCTTCTGGACTAAAATGGCAACCACATCATTTTATTGATATACATGAAAACTACAATTACCTTTTGAGATCTCCGGGAACAGCAGGAATTTAGTCTTCACATATGGGTGACATCGGTACTGACTGAGCCTGCATGGGAACGCTCCCCAGCATCCAATAGGAAAGCCTTTGAGAGCACCCCAATGCGCCTGCGCGACTGCCTTCCCGCCTTCTCAACGCCCTCTCTTCAGATGAGTTTGTAGCTCAGAAAGGAAAGTAAATGAAACCTACAACTCCTAGGGGAGGACGGTGGGTCGTGAAGACTAAATTCCTGCTGTTGCCGGAGATCGCCTGTTAAAGGTGAGTAACTATGCTATCTCCAGGAACAAACAGGAATGTAGTCTTCACATATGGGTATCGTCGGTACCGACGGAGCCTGCGCGGGAACGCTCCCCAGTGTCCAATTAGAAAGCTTTTTGGAGCATCCCACAGCGCCTGCGTGCTGCCTTCCTGCCTTTCCCAAATGCCTCTCTCCAATTGAGTTTTAAAGCTGAGACAAAGAGAGAGAGAGAGGGAAAGGGAAAGAAATAGATAGAGAGATACAACTCCTAGGGGAGGTGGGTGGGTTGTGAAGACTAAATTCCTGCTGTTCCTGGAGATCACCTGTTACAGGTGAGTAACTATGCTATCTCCAGGAACAAGCAGGAATGTAGTCTTTACATATGGGGACTCCTTAGCTTTAGATGCCAGGGAGAGACCCCAGAAGTTGTGTGTCCCTGTGAAGGGCTCCACTTTCCCCCATGGATCTCTGGCATCCGACCAGGGATGGCGGGTAGGAGTTGATTAGGTATGGAACAGGTGTTGTAGAACAGCCTGACCAAACAAGGCATCCCGGCGGGAGTCCTTGTCCAAGCAGTAATGGGCTGTGAAGGTATGAACAGAGGTCCAAGTGGCTGCTCGACAGATGTCGTCGATAGACACAGAGTGTAGATGAGCCATTGAAGCGGCTATGGCTCTCACATTGTGAGCTGTGACATGGCCCTCCAGAGGAAGGTTCTTACTCTGATAGGCAAAAGCAATACACTGTGCAATCCAGCTGGACAGTGTTCTCTTGGAGACTGGAAGTCCCAAATGAGAAGGATCAACAGCAACAAAGAGTTGAGAGAACTTTCTATGTTGCTGTGTTCTTTGCAAGTAAAAGGCTAGAGCTCTTTTACAGTCCAAAGTATGAAGATTCCTTTCTGCATTTGATGCATGAGGTCTCGGGAAGAACACAGGCAGGTAGACTGCTTGATTAAGATGAAAAGGCGAGACCATCTTTGGCATAAAGTGTGGATGAGTCCAAAGAACTACCTTGTCATGATGAAACCTTGTATAAGGTGGATCAGCTACTAATACTTGCAATTCACTGATGCGGCGTGCTGATGTGATTGCAATGAGAAAGATAACTTTCCAAGAAAGGAATTTCAATGAGGTAGTAGCTAAGGGTTCGAAAGGTGGCTTCATGAGCTGACCAAGAACCAGGTTTAAGTCCCATGCCACCGGTGGTGGCCTAATGGGAGGCTTAGTCAGAAGAAGGCCTCTCATAAATCTTGCCATAAGAGGATGGGAGGAGATAGGTTGTCCATTTAGAGGCTTGAGAGAAGTTGCAATAGCACTCAAATGGACTCTTACTGAGTTAGTTTTAAGTCCTGCATTGGATAAATGAAGGAGATACTCCAGTAATGATTCCAGAGGTATCGCAAGGGGATTAATTCCCTTTTGCGAACACCATATGGTAAACCTCTTCCACTTGAAAGCAGTAAGAGCGTCTTGTGGAAGGCTTCCTGGAAGCATGAAGGACATCCTTTACTTGCTGAGAGAGGTTAAGATCTTGAAGATCTAGGCCTTCAGCAACCAAGCTCTGAGGTGCAGAGTTTGGGGATTGGGATGCCATAACATTCCGTCCTCCTGAGACAGGAGATCTGGAGCAGATCCTAACTCCAGGGAGGGAGCTTGAGAGAGATGTAGAAGCAGAGGGTACCACACTTGCCGTGGCCAATGTGGAGCTATAAGGATCATATGCCCTCTGTCTCTCTGAAGCTTGAAAAGGGTTTTGGGAATTAGGGGAATGGGTGGAAAGGCATAAAGGAAGTCTTGACCCCAGCGAAAGAGGAAAGCATCCCTGGCCTGAGAGCCCTGAGCTGGAATTCTGGAACAGAACCGGGGAAGTTTGGCATTCAACGGACTTGCAAAGATGTCTATGTCCGGGGTTCCCCAAATTTGAAAGATCTTGGCCACCTGGTCTGCATGTAGAGACCATTCGTGTGGAAGCAGAACGCGACCGAGTCTGTCTGCCCAAGAGTTTTGTATACCTGGGAGGTACACTGCCAGGAGATGAATCTGATGCTCTCTGGCGAGGGCCCATAGTCGCAAAGCTTTGTTGCAAAGCGACAGAGAGCCTGTTCCCCCCTGCTTGTTCACATAGAACATCACTACCTGATTGTCCATATGAATGCGGACTGTCTTGTAGCTGAGCAGTGTATGGAACACTCGAAGAGCAAGAAAGATTGCTCTGAGCTCTAAGAGATTGATATGCAGATGAGTCTCCTGTGGAGTCCAGGTGCCTTGGGTGGAGAGGTCTTGTAGATGAGCTCCCCAACCCATTGGCGAAGCATCAGTTGTGAGAGTTGCCTGGGGTAAAGGCTGTTGAAAAGGGGACCCCAGCAACAGGTTTTGAGTGGACTGCCACCATTGGAGGACAAAACAAGGCGACTTGTGTTTGCTATCTTGTCTGACAGGCACCCTGATGCCTGGGTCCATTGGGTGGATAAAGTCCACTGGGCTGCTCTCATATGGAGGCGAGCATAAGGAACCACATGCACTGTAGATGCCATGTGGCCTAATAGTTGTAGCATTTCTCGGGCAGTGAGAAGGGGTTTTAGCACTGCTTGAGAAGCTAACTGC
Source organism: Ichthyophis bannanicus (assembly GCA_033557465.1). Lineage (NCBI taxonomy): Eukaryota > Metazoa > Chordata > Amphibia > Gymnophiona > Ichthyophiidae > Ichthyophis > Ichthyophis bannanicus. Next base: position 1,175,546,843 of record CM066031.1, read on the forward strand.
ACCATGCGAAGGCAACGGGCCTGGGGGAGATAGGCCCTTGCCTTTTTGGTATCCAGCAAAGCTCCTATGAATTCTAGAGACTGAGTAGGAGTTAGACTGGATTTTGGTATGTTTATAACTAGACCCAAATACTGAAGGATACGCATTGTGCAAGATAGAGAAGCTCTGGCCTCTGGCTCTGATGGGGCTCAAATGAGCCAGTCATCTAAGTAGGGGATGACGAATATGCCTAGAGTGCGGAGAAATGCTGCTACCACAGCCATGCATTTCGTGAACACTCTTGGAGCTGAGGCCAGGCCAAAAGGAAGCACCCTGTATTGGTAGTGCTTCCCTTGAAAAAGGAACCGAAGGAATTTTCTGTGAGTTGGATGAATGAGAACATGGGTGTACGCATCCTTGAGATCTAGAGAACAAAGCCAATCCTGACTCTGAAGGTATGGCAGCAGAGTTCCTAGAGAAATCATCTTGAACTTCTCTTTGAACAGGAATTTGTTCAATTCTCTGAGGTCCAAAATGGGTCTGTATCCCCCTGTTTTCTTTGGGATAAGGAAATAGGGTGAGTAAACCCCGTACCCTGTTGATGAATGGGTACTTCTTCTATTGCCCCCTGGGCAAGAAGCATGGTGACCTCTTGATCTAACAGGTTGATGAGAGAGGTCTGAGAATTGAACTGTTTTACTATTGTGGGAGAGGGCATGCTCAAGAAATGAAGCTTGTACCCCTCTTGTATGATGGAGAGTGTCCAATGCTCTGCTGTTATCTGCTCCCATCTTGGGGCAAAGTGACATAACCTTCCTGAAATGGTGGAAGGCCCCAGTCCATTTAGAGCCAGGAAGGCTAACTTCTCTAGACGCAATACAAAGGCCTTGTGGAGGCTGAGACTGCTGAGGCGGTTGAGGCTTAGCAGTCTTTGCTTGGATGGTTGCTGACCCTTCCGGACAGGTTGACCTGCAGAGCGTCCCTGCTGAGAATAAGCAGAATAAAACCTTTTCTTTTTGGAAAAGAATGGTTTCTTGAAAGATTTCTTTCTTGCAAGATCAGCCGTGCCCTTGGATAGTCTGTCCAATGTATATTCAATGTATAGCACAGTTACTTACCTGTAACAGGTGATCTCTGGGAACAGCAGGAATTAGTCATCACATATGGGTACGTCGGTACCGACGGAGCCTGCGCGGGAAAGCTCCCCAGCTTTTCAAATGAAAAGCTTTTGGGGCCTCCCACTGCACATGCGCGCTGCCTTCCCGCCTTCCTGACCAGCTCTCCTCAGTTCGAGTTTAAAGCTGAGACAATAGAGAGAGAGAGGACAGGAAGATAGAGGAATAGAGAGACAACTCCTAGGGGAGGTGGGTGGGTTGTGATGACTAATTCCTGCTGTTCCCAGAGATCACCTGTTACAGGTAAGTAACTGTGCTATCTCTAGGAACAAGCAGGAATAAGTCATCACATATGGGGACTCCCTAGCTGAGATGCCTGGGAGATCCCCCTCCAAGGGTAACCATCTTCGGATGGATCTCAGGCATCCATTCTGGGAAGGTGGGCAGGAGTTGTTTAAGTATGGAATAGGTGTTTGAGGACAGCCTGACCAAACAAGGCATCCCGGCGGGAGTCCTTGTCCAAGCAGTAATGGGCTGTGAAGGTATGCACCGAGGCCCAAGTGGCTGCTCGACAGATCTGATCTATGGATACAGAGTGGAGATGAGCCATAGAAGTGGCCATGGCTCTCACATTGTGAGCTGTGACATGGCCTTCCAGAGAAATGTTCTTACTCTGGTAAGCAAAGGAAATACACTGAGCAATCCAGTTGGAAAGTGTGCGTTTGGTGACTGGAAGTCCCAAATGAGAAGGATCAAAAGCCACGAAAAGCTGAGAAGACTTTCGATGTGGCTGAGTTCTATTGAGGTAAAAGGCGAGAGCTCTTTTACAGTCAAGAGTATGAAGGTTCCTCTCTGCACTGGATGCATGAGGAGCCGGAAAAAAGACAGGTAGATATACCTCTTGATTAAGATGAAAAGGCGAGACCACTTTAGGCATAAAGTGGGGATTCGTCCTAAGGACCACCTTATCATGATGAAATCTGGTATAAGGTGGATTTGCCACCAAAGCCTGCAGTTCACTGATGCGGCGAGCCGAAGTGACTGCAATAAGGAAAAGGACCTTCCAAGAAAGAAATTTCAGGGAGGTAGATACCAACGGTTCAAAAGGTGGCTTCATAAGTTGACCCAGAACTAAATTCAAGTCCCATGCTACCGGAGGAGGCCGGATGGGAGGCTTAGTGAGGGTTAGGCCTCTCATGAATCTTGCAATAAGAGGATGAGAGGAAACAGATTGTCCATTTATAGGTTTTAAGGATGCTGTAATAGCACTTAAATGGACTCGTACTGAATTCGTCTTGAGGCCTGCATTGGAGAGATGCAGGAGATAGTCTAGTAGAGAATTCAATGGAAGTGCCAGAGGGTTAAGACCCTGTTGGGCACACCAAATGGAAAAACGTTTCCATTTGAAAGCATAGGAACGCCTGGTAGAGGGTTTCCTAGAGGCATAAAGGATATCTTTCACTGGTTGAGAAAGATTAAACTCTTGAAGGCTTAAGCCTTCAGTAACCAAGCTCGGAGATGTAGGGACTTGGGGTTTGGATGCCACAAAGTCCCCTGCTCCTGAGACAGAAGGTCTGGTGCAGCTCCCAGGTCCAGGGAGGAGCCCTGGGAGAGCTGTAGAAGGAGAGGGAACCACACTTGGCGTGGCCAGCGTGGAGCAATGAGGATCATGGATCCGTGATCCCTCTGAAGTTTGAACAGAGTCTTGGGAATCAAAGGAATGGGTGGAAAAGCGTACAGGAATTCCTGACCCCAATGCAGGAGAAAGGCATCGTTGGCCTGAGCTCCGTGACACGGAGTCCTGGAACAAAACCGGGGAAGTTTGGCATTCCACGGACTTGCAAAGAGGTCTATGTCCGGGGTCCCCCATTCCTGAAAGATTCTGCATATCTGGTCCATATGAAGGGACCATTCGTGTGGGAGCAGAACTCGACTGAGTCTGTCTGCCCGAGAGTTTTGAACTCCTGGAAGATATACTGCCAGAAGATGAATTTGGTGCTCTCTGGCGAAGGCCCATAATCTGAGAGCTTCGTTGCAAAGCGACAGAGAGCCCGTCCCTCCTTGTTTGTTGATATAAAACATGGCCACCTGATTGTCTGTCTGAACTAGGACAGTCAGGTTGGCAAGGAGGGTATGGAAGACTGTGAGGGCAAGGAAGATTGCTCGCAGTTCCAGAAGATTGATATGAAGGGTGGTCTCTTGGGGAGACCAGATTCCCTGAGTGGAGAGATGTTGAAGATGAGCTCCCCACCCTGTTTGGGAGGCATCTGTTGTGAGGGTTGCTTGGGGCAACGAAGGTTGGAAGGGGGTCCCCAACAACAGATTTTTGGAGGATGTCCACCACTGGAGAGACCAAAACAGACGTTTTGAGGTGAGTACCTGGTCTGACAGCAGTCCCGATGCTTGAGACCACTGGGTGGCCAATGTCCATTGAGCTGCTCTCATATGGAGACGAGCATAGGGCACCACATGAACCGTGGAGGCCATGTGGCCCAGAAGTTGCAGCATTTCTCTGGCTGACAAGTGACTTCTGGACTGAGCTTGGGAGGCCAAGCTTATTAGCCTTTGGCCTCGGACCAGAGGGAGGTAGGCCTTTGCAGTGGTGGAGTCCAATTGGGCCCCTATGAATTCCAGAGACTGAGTAGGGATGAGTTGGGATTTGGGAATGTTTACCACAAGTCCCAGATATTGAAGAATACGCCTTGTGCGGTCCAGAGAAATCTGGGCTTCTGACTGAGATGGAGCTCGGATGAGCCAGTCGTCCAGATATGGGAAGACAAAGATTCCCATGCCTCTGAGAAATGCGGCTACGACTGCCATGCATTTTGTGAAGACTCTTGGAGCAGAGGCCAGACCGAAGGGTAGTACTCTGTACTGGAAATGTTTTCCCTGGAACAGAAATCTTAGATATTTTCTGTGGGATGGATGGATGAGTATATGAGTGTACGCATCCTTGAGATCTAGAGAACAAAGCCAATCCTGACTCTGAAGGTATGGAAGGAGAAGGCCCAGAGAGAGCATTTTGAATTTCTCCTTGAATAGAAACCTGTTCAATTCTCTCAGATCTAGGATAGGTCTGAAGCCCCCTGTCTTCTTTGTTATGAGAAAGTAAGGGGAGTAGAAACCTAACCCCTGTTGTGGAGGAGGAACCTCCTCTATTGCCCCTTGGGCAAGAAGAGAAGAGACTTCCTGACCCAACAGGGTCAGAAGAGATGGGGGAGAACTGAATTGCCTCACCATGGTATGGGGAGGAAGGCTGGAGAAATGAAGTTTGTAGCCTTCTCGGATAATAGAGAGGGTCCATTGCTCTGATGTTATTTGCTCCCATCTGGGAGCAAAGTGAGCTAGCCTTCCAGGAATGGTGAGGGGCTCTGGTTGTGCTAGAGCCAGAAACGGCAAGTTCTCTAGAGGGAAGTCAAAACCCCTGAGGGGGTTGAGCCTGCTGGGATGTAGCAGACACTGCAGGCTTTGACTTTACCTGCTTAGATTGTTGACGCTTAGCCGGAAGGCGAGGCTGAGCAGATTGCTGGCCAGTATTTGTGGGAAATCTGGTCTTTTTATAGTAAGGCCTTTTAAAAGGCTTCTTTTTGGTAGGGGTAGAAGTAGACTTGGAAAGTCTATCTAGAGTGGCATTTTCTGCATCCATTTGAGCAGCTTTAATCTGCCAGTCTTCCCCAAATAAGTTCTCACCTGTACAGGGCAGATTTCTGAGGCCTTCTACAACCCAGGGTTCTAGGTTAGAAGCCTGGAGCCAAGCGAGACGTCGGGCTGCAATAGCAATTCCCGAAGCTCTGCCTGCAACCTCGAAAGAATCAAAGGCTGCCCTGTTGGAGAACTTGGAGACCTCTGAAAGTTGTGTCACCATAGAAAAGAAGTCCGCCCTTTGATCATCAGGGATAAAGGGGGCAAAATTCTGTATTTTTAGGGCAAGTTGCCCAAGATACATGCCCATATAAAGGCTATAAGAGTTGATCCTGGCTATAAGCATACTAGCCTGGAACATCTTTCTTCCAAAAGAGTCTAGGTTCTTACATTCTCGCCCTGGAGGGGTAGAAGAATGCCTTTTAGGACTCTTTATTTTCTTCATGGCAGACTTCACCACAATGGAGTGGTGAGGCAGCTGAGTTTTTTGGAACCCAGGTGAAGGAGGGACCCGATACATGGTGTCCAACCTGCGGGAATGGGGAGACAGTGTTAAAGGAGTCTCCCACAAATCCATCAAGTGTTCTTGAAGGATTTCATGGACAGGCAGAGTGACTGCCTCTTTAGGAGCTTTTGAGTATCCTAAAATGTCCAATTTTTTTGATCTGGGTTCTCTTTCAGAAGATGTAGTAATAGAAAGTGCTTTAGCTACATCAACAATGAAATCCTGAAAGGATAAATCCTCTGGGGGAGACATCCTCCTCTTGGGAGAAGAGGGCTCCTCAGGAAGAGTAAGCTCAACAGAGTCATCAGAGGAATTAAATTCATCAGAAGAATCTGAGTACTCTTTCTGTGCTTCCAATGTACGATACGCATACCGATCGGTATCGACATCGGGCGTATCGGGCATGGGATCGGTACCGGGCGAAAGCCGGAATCCGGTATGCGAAACCGATCGACGTTTAGAAGTCGATGGTCTCGGTTCCGGTGTAGATACCGGAACCGGGGTCGGTACCGATGAAATCGGTACCGAGGGCGTCGCAGCCTTAATGAAGGCCAGTACGGCCTGCTGCATGGTCTGGACAGTACTGCCCATAGACGCCACTACTGCCTGGATGTCGGTACCGGTATGGGTCGGTACCCCAGAGCAGTCCAACAGGTGATCTGTCGAGGCCATGCCATCGATGTCAACCTGTGACCCCATGATTGCTTTGGAGGCCGGAACCTCCCGCCGGGGTTTTTTGGCCTGGGCAGAATCCTCGAACTCAGAACTGAGAGCCTCTCGATCTTTAGAAAGAGATTTGCTTTTAGAGGATTTGCCCACAGAAGTTTTGGTTACCTGAGATCCATCCGGAGAGGAAGACCTGGATGACTGTGATGCTTCTGAAGGAAACAGCACATGGAGCTTGTTAGCCCGGTTCTGCAAACCGCGTTTAGACATCTGGGTGCAGGATGGGCAGTCCGGTATAGAGTGCTCAGGTCCCAAACATTTGAGACACCATTCATGGGTGTCTGTGACAGAAATAACAGCACTGCATTTGGTACATTTTTTGAAACCAGGGACTGGCTTCTCCATGAGGAGAAATTGTGTAGGCCTTAAGGCCTAACACCGGGTACCAAGCTGTGCTGAAGAAAAATAAAAAAAAAGTCTTTTTTTTTTTTTTTTGTATATAGAAAGAAAGAAAGACCGGCGATACCGGTATCGGTATGGGGAAGGCAGGTACGCGGTCTAAAGAAACAAACAAAAGTAACAAATTCTTCAGCGGTGACAGGAACACGACCTGCTGGCTCCGCGGAAAAAGAAGAACTGAGGAGAGCTGGTCAGGAAGGCGGGAAGGCAGCGCGCATGTGCAGTGGGAGGCCCCAAAAGCTTTTCATTTGAAAAGCTGGGGAGCTTTCCCGCGCAGGCTCCGTCGGTACCGACGTACCCATATGTGATGACTTATTCCTGCTTGTTCCTAGAGATATATAATTATGTATAATTATGTAGATAGTTATTCCCCAGTTAACACCCAGTTTATCTTCCCTGTTATCTGTAAACCTAGATCAGTCATGGATTGACAGGTATGTTGATGTTCAATGTAAACCGCACTGATGATGAATAGTGCGGTATATAAAAAATGTTAAATAAATAAATAAAATAAATAAGGTGGAGTTGTCAGCATCCAACTCATTGGCTTTTTCCTGCCAATCTTTGCCAAACAGGTTCTCACCAGTACAAGGAATATTGCCCAATTTGTCTTGTACCCAGAGCTCCAAATCAGATGCCTGGAGCCAGGTAATTCTACGTGCACCTATGGCAATGGCAGAGGTTCTGCTTATGCACTCAAAACAGTCAAAAGCTGCACGATTGACAAATCTGGAAACATCCTGGGCATGTTTGACCAAAGTGAGAAAATCCTGTCTCTTATCCTCAGGAAGAAGAGGACCCAAAACCTCTAAATCTCCTGTGACTTCCTTCAGGAACATTCCCATATATAAAATATAGGAACTGATCCTGGCAGAAAGCATGCAAGCTTGGAAGGTACGACGTCCAAAAGCATCCAAAGTTCTGCACTCACATCCCGGAGGATTAGAGGCATGCCTCTTTGCACTCCTGATCCTTCTCATAGCAGACTCCACTACAATGGAGTGGTGAGGGAGCTGAGTTTTCTGGAAACCAGGACATGGAGGGACTCGATACATAGTGTCAAGTCTACAAGAATGAGGAGAGGTGGTAAGAGGGATCTCCCACATTCTAAGCATGAGATTATGCAAGATCTCATGGATGGGCAAAGCAGCTGCCTCCTTAGGAGCTTTGGGATATTGTAAAATTTCCAGCTCCTTTGCTCTGGGCTCTGTTTCAGGAGCCACAGTAATGGAGAGACCCTGAGCCACCTCCCTGATGAAATCCTGGAAGAAGATATCCTCTAGAGGAGACATCCTATGTTTAGGGGAGGAGGGCTCCTCTGGAAGAAGTGCTCCAGTATAGACAGAACTATCGGAATCCTCAGATTCCTCTGAGAACTTGAAGTACCTTCTGTCCGGATGCTCTTGTAGAGCCCGATACCCGTACCGACCGAAGTCAGTACTGGGGGGAATCGGTACCGGTGTATCGGTACCGGAGGGCATCGGGTGACTCGGTGCCGGTAATGCAGACACCGATGTCGATGCCGATGCTATCGATACCGGTACCGGCTGAGTTGTCTGACGCGGTTCCGAGGGTGTCGATGCCGCAAGGAGAGCCGCCAGACTGCGTTCAATAGCCAGAAACCTCTGGTCTATTGACGCTGCCGATGCCTGGATGTTGGTACCGGAGAAGACAGCCGGTACCCCAGAGCATGGCACCAGTAGTTCTGCTGAGGTCGAGGCCTCGAACGTCCTGGCACCCCTATAATGCTTTGGAAGCCGAAGCCTCCCGCCAGGGCAATTTTGCCGGTGCAGAATCCTCAAGGGCAACGCCAGAGGCATCTCAGTGCTTAGAAGGAGATCTACCCCTTTGAGGACCGGCTGGACTTATGTTTAGTTACCTGAGATCCATGGGAGGAAGAGGAGGCCCTGGAAGACGTCGATGCCACCGAAGCTGCATCAGAGGGAAACAGGGTACTGAGCTTAGCAGCTCGGTTCTGCCGACCTCTTTTAGACATCATGGCACAGGACATACAATCTGTGATGGAGTGGTCAGGACCTAAACATTTCAGACACCATTCATGGGTGTCGGTGGAGGAGATGGTACTGCCACACTTGGTGAACTTTTTGAAACCTGAAGCAGGTTTTTCCATTGTAGGAAAACATTTTTGGGCCTAAGGCCCAAAATGGTGCGTGCACCTGGGAAAAAGGGAAAAATATTAAGTATATATATATATATATATATATATTTTTTTTTTTAGAACAGAAATAAAGAAAGAAAAACCGGCAGTACCGGTAAAGCGTCGAGGAAGGCAAAAGCGACCACAAAAAAAAAAAAAAAAAAAGGAAGAATTTTCTGCGGTGACAGGAACAACGACCTGCTGGCTCCGCGGAAAACGAAGAACTGGAGAGAGGCAGTTGGGAAAGGCGGGAAGGCAGTACGCAGGCGCTGTGGGATGCTCCCAAAAGCTTTCTAATTGGACGCTGGGGAGCGTTCCCGTGCAGGCTCCGTCGGTACCAACGATACCCATATGTGAAGACTACATTCCTGCTTGTTCCTGGAGATGATGTAGAATGCTGTGTCTGGAAGGAGAGACCATTCATGGGGAATTTAGCATAGTTACTCACCTGTAACAGTGTTCTCCAGGGACAGCAGGAATCAGTCCTCACATTGGGTGACGTCGATGCCGATGGAGCCCTCATGGAAGCATCTTCCCAGCTTTCAAAGAAAGCCTTTGGGAGATGCCACCATGCATGCATGGTCCCCTTCCTGCCCGAGGGTGCCATCTTACTCAGTCAGATGACATAGCTAGAGCCGACAAAAGAAAATGGCAAAAATAGTACAACAACTCCAAGGGGAGGAGGGAGGGTTGTGAGGACTGATTCCTGCTGTCCCTGGAGAACACCTGCTACAGGTGAGTAACTACGCTTTCTCCAGGAATAAGCAGGAAGTCAGTCCTCACATATGGGACTCCCTAGCTACAGGCTACCAAGAAACTGTAGAAAAAACACAGCCCAGCCATGAGCAGCAGCAAGCGAATCTGATGACAGACTCTGAGCACCCCAGTGTCCAGGGAGAACCATGGCTTCAGTAGCCTGAACAAGAGTGGTCAGAGGGCAGAAGTTGCCTAAACCCCGAACAGATTATGGAGTATGGCCTGGCCAAAGGCACTGTCCCGTCAGGACTCCCTCTCCAGGCAGTAGTGAACTGCAGAAGTGTGGACTGAGGACCAGGTGGTGGCCCGGCAGATGTCTGTTATAGGGACAGAGCACAGGCTTGCAACTGACCCAGCACCCCAACAATATCCCAGCCTGATCGTGGGCAAAGGCAATGCAGTCTGCCACCCAGGTGGATAGGGTCCACTTGGTGACAGCCTCCCCCAGTCGACTGGGGTCGTATGAAATGAAAAGCTGTGAGGCATTGTGGTGGCCCAGAGTATGCTGCAGGTAGAAGGACAGGGCTCTTTTGCAGCCCACAGTATGGAGAAAAGCCACTGCCTTGTCAGCATGGAGCCGTGGAAAGAAGGTAGGGAGCACCACCTCTTGGTTGAGGTGAAAGGTGGATACCACTTTGGGAGGAATTTAGGGTGGGTGCAAAGCATGACCAATGTTCCCTCTAATTTTCTGTAGGCTGTGTGCGCATAAAATATCAGCTGTGCAACTTTTGAAGGAAGGTTACATTTTTGTGCACCACATAATGACACTCGGAGTTATATACTTTAAAATTTGTCTACACATCATAATACAGTATGTACACATTGATTTTAATCAAATTAAATGAAAATAGTTGATTACTAAATGAAGGGGAAAATTTCTAGTAATTACAATCACAAATTTTAAATTTTAAGACGTCTGTGTTGTTTTCTATTAGAATCAGAACCGTAATTTTTGTGCGCTCTGTTGTAAAGTATGTGCGCTCGCTCGGCGAGGTGTGTGCGCGCGCACACGCGCACAGCTTAGAGGGAACAGTGAGCATGACTCTGTTCTTGTAGAACCTGGTGTAGGGTGATTCGGTCACCAAGGCCTAAAGCTTGCTGACTCTGAGGGAGGAGGTGAGTGCCATCAGAAAGGTAATCTTCCAAGATAGGTAATGCAAATGGCAGGTAGCCAAGGGTTCGAAGGGCGACTTGGTAAGCTGTGTCAGAAACACATAGAGAACCCATTCTGCTGGAGGTGGCCAGAAGGGAGGTTTAGAGAGCAGCAAGCCCCGCATGAATCAGGTAATGAGCAGCTGCACAGAACGAGGCTTGCCCTCTATGGAGTGTTGGTTCACAGATCTACCCATTGCTCTGTACACTATACTGAGAATCTATGCAACTTGAAGGCATAGGCTCATCTCGTGAAGTTCTTACAAGAGGCCAAAAGGACTACTTCCACCTCCCTAGGAAGGTTGAGGGGCGCTAGGGCAACCCATTTAGCAGCCATGCTGTTAGCGACAGGGATCCCAGGTTAGGATGGAGAATCGAACCCTCCTCCTGGATCAGTAGTCCTGGGGAATTTCCCAGAGGGACCGGGAGCTCCGTTGAGAGGCAGAGTAACTGAGGAAACCAGGCTGTCTGGGCCACTGCGGAGCACTAAGATCATGGAAGCCTTGTCCCGCTGGACCTTGAAGAGGGTCTGTGCGATTAGTGGCATGGAAGGGAAGGCATACAACAGGCCCTCCGACCACAAGATGAGGAAGGCATCCGCGGCTATCTGGGACGGATGCAGATGGGGACAGCAGAAGCGGGGCAGCTGAATGTTGGCTGGGCTGGCAAAGAGGTCCAGACTTGGGGTTCCCCCATAGTTGGAATAGGCACTGCGCCACCCTGGGGTCTAGGCGCCACTCATGCAGCTGGAAAACCCTACTCAATCTGTCCACTAGGACATTGTCCTGGCCCGGAAGGTATACCACCCTGAGGAGCATTCCCTGATGATCGCATATGAGCTGAGGGCTAATACCTCCTGGCAGAAGCGGTGAATGAGACTCTGTGACCCCTGTTTGTTCAGGGAGAACATCGCGACCTGGTTGTCCTTTTGGACCAGCTCCGACTGATGCTGCAGGTGAAGATGGAAGGCCCTGATCATCGTAAAGGTAATATTCTTGACCTATCTTCCTTCTCTTCCACAACTTACATGACACCCTCTTCTCGCCTCCTAATTTTCTCCTCTTACCCTGGACCAATCACTATCTGATCAATTTTTCTATCCTAGTAATGCTCACACCTAGCGGAACTAACAGTATTACACAATTTAAAAATAAGTTCAAACCATATAATGAAGATAAATTTTTAAATGACACCATACCACACTTATATTCCTCCAATACTGATCTTGATGTTGTCGTTAATAATTGGAACACCATCATCTCAAGGGCAGCACACAACCCAACACAAAACTTCAAACCTAAAAACTTCAAAAATTGGTATACCTCTGATCTCCGGAAGTATAAGCAAGCTCTGAGAAAATTGGAACATAAATGGAGAGCAACAAGATCCCACTCTGACAACCAGGCTGATATGTCTATGCTCCAATCCTATAAGGAAGCAGTAAACAACAGGAAAAAGGATTATCACTCTAAACAAGAGCACTTAACAGACCTAGAGAGCTCTTCAAAATTGTCAGATCACTCACTAAAACCCAAACCCTGATTCGGACCTTACCCAAATTGATCCCCAAAGCCTAGCCGACTATTATATGAGCAAACTTATACCCATATCCACTTGCGAGCCCTCATCTAGACCCAACCACCATGAGTCAAACAACGCCAATCACCTAAACCAAGCTACATGAGACTCATTCTATCCCATTACCATCAAACAACTTAAAAATATAATAGCAAACCTTATCACCACCACATCCCCTGCCGATCCATGTCCTGTTAGATGGATTAAGTCCACAAAAGATGATTTCTCCCCAATCATACTTAACATAATTAATAGATCTCTGGAGACAGGCTAAATATCAACAACTTTGAAACAATCATTCGTCCTATCCTCAAATCTAATCTCTCCCAAATTCTTATCGCCCCCATCTCTAGCCTTCCTCTGCTGACAAAAATTATCGAAAAAGCAGTGCAGATCAAATTACAAGACTGACTACTTAAATGCCCCCTTGGACACCCAACAGCATGGTTTTAGACAATATCACAGTGTCGAAACCCTTAAGCTGTTTCTCTTGAACACGCTCATTTGCGGCATTAACAACTGCAAACAAGTATTTATGCTTGTGTTTCTCGCTATAGCTGCCGCCTTTGACAACGTCTGCCACAAATCTCTCATTTCCAGACTTCAACAAATTGGCCTATGAGGTACTGTATTACATTGGTTTAAATCTTATCTCACAGATCGCACACAACAGGTCCTGAATGGCTCAGCAACCTCCTCTATCTTCAACCAGTCCCAGGGTGTTCCTCAAGGCTCCTCCCTCTCTGCCCTCCTTTTTAACCTTTATATACAACCCATTTGCAACATTCTCAGGAAACAGAGTACATTATCATCTACATGCAGATGATATAATGTTCTATCACCCAATAGATATCTCTAACCCCCTTTGCCACCAAATTCAAGAGTGTCTCAAGGACATTACTAATTGGCTCTCTGCACACAATCTACGTATCAATTTCAATAAAGCAAATTCTATACATAATCCGTAACCAGAGCTTTTCACCATCCACTAAAATTTACATAAATGAAGTTGCCATAGAAGTTAAACAGGAAGTCAAATACTTAGGTATCATTCTCAACATAAGTCACTATCCATGTCCTCATATATAAAAGCTGTAACCAAGACAGTTTACTTTAAACTAAAAACAATTTAACCACTAAGACACCTTCTGGATAATAGAGTCTTCCGCTCAGTCCTACAGGCCCTCATTACACCTTACCTCGATTATTTTAACAGCATCCTTCATGGCCTACCCCAAAAAACACACACATCAACTTCAAATGGCACAGAACCTTGCTGCCCATATAATTCACAATGCTCACCGACACAGCCACATCATGCCACTACTCTAGACCCTCCACTGACTAACCATAGAAGTGTGTATCAAATACAAATGTCTACGGATAACTTTCAAACTATACAATAAGATCACCCCTCTCATGCCTTTCCTCTCTTATTACCCCTAGTGTTCCCATTAGATCAAGAAGAACGTGCACCCGGAATACTCGCTCAATTCCAGCCCATTTTCGTAACACAATCAAAACTACAAGTTCAAGAGCATTCTTGTTTGTAGCCCCTACTCTCTGGAACGCTCTCCCAGACAACCTAAGACTAATAAAAGAACTACAGGCTTTAAGAAAAGAGATTAAAATGTTTCTCTTCATTCAACACTTTAACCTCAACACTTCTATTACTCCCCTTCAAACACCATGATCCCCCTCCTACTTCTCTCCACTATATACTGGAAAGCATAGTTACTCACCTGTAACAGGTGATCTCCGGGAACAGCAGGAATTTAGTCTTCACATGTGGGTATCGTCGGTACTGACGGAGACTGCGTGGGAACGCTCCCCAGCGTCCAATAGGAAAGCTTTTGGGAGCATCCCACAGTGCCTGCGTGCTGCCATCCTGCCTTTCCCAACTGTCCCTCTCCAGTTGAGTTTATAGCTGAGACAAAAGAGAGAGGGAAAGAGAGAAAGAGAGAGAAATAGAAAGATACAACTCCTAGAGGAGGTGGGCGGGTTGTGAAGACTAAATTCCTGCTGTTCCCGGAGATCACCTGTTACAGGTGAGTAACTATGCTATCTCCAGGAACAAGCAGGAATGTAGTCTTCACATATGGGGACTCCCTAGCTGCAGATGCCAGGGAGATGGCCCCAGAAAGTTGTGTGCCCTTGTGAAAGGGCTCCACTTCCCCCCCTGGATCTCTGGCATCCTACCAGGGATGGTGGGTAGGAGTTGATTAAGTCTGGAACATGTGTTGAAGAATAGCCTGATCAAACAAGGCATTCCGGCGGGAGTCTTTGTCTAAGCAGTAACGGGTTGTGAAGGTATGTACCGAAGCCCAAGTAGCTGCTCGACAGATGTCGTCGATAGACACAGAGTGAAGATGAGCCATTGAGGCTGCCATGGCTCTCACATTGTGAGCTGTGACATGGCAGCCTCTCATAGGCAAAAGCATACACTGTGCAATCCAGCTGGACAGTGTCCTTTTGGAGACTGGAAGTCCCAAATGACTAGGATCAAAAACAACAAAGAGTTGAGAGGATTTTCTATGTTGCTGTGTCCTTTGGACTGTGAAAGAGCTTTGGCCTTTTACTTGCAAAGTATGAAGGTTCCTTTCTGCATTTGAGGCGTGAGGCCTTGGAAAGAATACAGGAAGGTAAACCGCTTGGTTTAAATAAAAGGGCGAAACCACCTTTGGCATAAAGTGTGGATGAGTCCTAAGGACTACCTTATCATGATGGAACCTTGTACAAGGAGGATCAGCCACCAACGCTTGCAATTCACCGATGCGATGTGCTGATGTGATTGCAATGAGAAAGATAACCTTCCAGGAAAGGAATTTCAAAGGTGTAGTGGCTAATGGTTCAAAGGGCGGTTTCATGAGCTGCCCAAGTACCAGATTTAAGTCCCATGCCACCGGTGGTGGCTTAATGGGAGGTTTTGTTAAAAGAAGGCCTCTCATAAATCTCGTTATGAGAGGATGAGAGGAAATAGGTTGTCCATTGAGAGGCTTGAAAGAAGCTACAATAGCACTCAAATGGACTCTCACTGAATTGGTCTTAAGCCCTGCATTTGACAAATGAAGGAGGTACTCTAGTAATGATTCCAGAGGTATCGCAAGAGGGTTAAGACCCTTCTGCGAGCACCATATGGTAAACCTTTTACACTTAAATGCATAAGAACGTCTTGTGGAAGGTTTCCTGGAAGCATGAAGGATATCCTTTACCTGCTGGGAAAGGTTAAGACCATGGAGTTCTAGGCTTTCAGCAACCAGGCTCTGAGATGCAGAGACTGGGGATTGGGATGCCACAGCATCCCGTTCTCTTCAGAAAGAAGATCTGGAGCAGATCCTAACTCCAAAGGCGGAGCTTGAGAGAGATGTAGGCGCAGAGGGTACCACGGTTGCCGTGGCCAACGTGGAGCTATGAGGATCATATGACCTCTGTCTCTCTGAAGCTTGAACAGGGTTTTGGGAAATAGGGGAATGGGTGGAAAGGCATCGAGGAAGTCCTGACACCATTGAAGGAGGAAAGTATCCCTGGCCTGACAACCTCGAGCCGGAATTCTGGAAAAGAACCAGGGAAGTTTGGCATTCAGCGGACTTGCAAAGAGGTCTATGTCCGGGGTTCCCTAAATTTGAAAACTTTGGGCCACCTGGTCTGCATGGAGAGACCATTTGTGTGGAAGCAGAACTCGACTGAGTCTGTCTGCCCAAGAGTTTTGAATGCCTGGAAGATACACCAGAAGAAAATGAATCTGATGCCCTCTGGAGAGGGCCCATAGTCGCAAAGCTTCGTTGCACAGCGACAGAGAGCCTGATTGTCCGTTTGAACTAAGACTGTCTTGTAGCTGAGCTGGGTGTGAAATACTCGAAGAGCAAGGAAGATTGCTCTAAGCTCCAGGAGATTGATAAGATAGGCCTCCTGTGGAGTCCAGGTACCCTGGGTAGAGAGGCCGTTCAGGTGGGCTCTCCAACTCACCTGTGAAGCATCTGTTGTTAGAGTGGCTTGGGGTGGGGGTTGCTGAAAAGGAGACCCCACCAAAAGGATTTTGGGTGACTGCCACCATTGGAGGGACAAAATAAGGTGATCTGAGTTTGCTATTTTGTCTGACAGGCAACCTGACACTTGAGTCCACTGAGTGGATAAGGTTCCACTGGGCTGCCCTCATATGGAGGCGAGCATAAGGAACCACATGCACGGTGGATGCCATGTGGCCTAGTAACTTTAACATTTTCCGAGCAGTGAGGTGAGGTTTTAGCACGGCTTGGGAAACTAACTGTACAATGCGAAGGCAGCGGGGCTGTGGAAGGAAGGCCCTTGTCCGTCTGGTATCCAGAAGAGCTCCTATAAACTCTAGAGATTGAGTGGGAGCAAGGTTGGACTTTGGGAAGTTTATGACAAGTCCCAGATACTGAAGGATGTGCATTGAGTAACCCTGGCCTCTGACTCTGAAGGGGCTTGGAATGAGCCAGTCGTCTAAGTAGGGGAAGACGAATATTCCCAGGGTGCAGAGAAATGCTGCTACCACAGCCATGCATTTTGTGAACACCCTTGGTGCAGAGGCCAGGCCAAAAGGAAGAACCCTGTATTGGTAGTGCTTTCCTTGAAACAGGAATCAAAGGAACTTTCGGTGAGTTGGGTGGATGAGAACATGAGTGTACGCATCCTTGAGATCTAGAGAACAAAGCCAATCCTGACTCTGAAGGTATGGCAGCAGAGTTCCTAGAGAAATCATTTTGAACTTCTCTCTGAACAGGAACTTGTTCAATTCTCTGAGGTCTAGAATGGGTCTGTGTCCTCCTGTTTTCTTTGGAATAAGGAAATAGGGGAAGTAAAACCCTGTACCCCGTTGGGGAATGGGCACCTCTTCTATTGCTCCTTGAGCAAGGAGCATTGTGACTTCTTGACCTAACCGGTCGTTGGGAGAGGTCTGAGAATTGAACTGTCTTACTACTGTAGGAGGGGGCATGCTGAGGAAATGAAGCTTGTACCCCTCTCGTACAATAGACAGAGTCCAATTTTCTGCTGTTATCTGACACCATCTGGGGCAAAATGACATAACCTTCCTGGGATGGTGGAGGGTTCTGGGCCGTTTAGGGCCAGGAAGGCAAAGTTCTCTAGATAGGAGTCAAAGCCCCTGTGGAGGCCGAGTCTGCTGAGCCGGTAGAGGCTTAGCTGCTTTTGGCTTCCTTTGTTGCCTAGGTTCATTTCTTGAAACCACTAGCTGATTTCTCCATGCCTTCAATGGGTGGGAAGGCTAAGGTAGGCTTAAGGCCTAAAAGGGCATCGAAACGCATGTTTTTTTTTTTCTTTTTACGAAAAGTAAAGTAAGAGAAGAAAAGAAAAGAATGAGGGAACCAGTGATGTCTTCGATGGTGCCGGTGACTATTATCATTGGAATTTTAATGCTGAGGGGGTTTCCCTTCTTAAAAACGAATAAAAGGAGTAATTACTACGAGAGTGGATGGTTCTACTCAAGGTAATATCTCCGACAAAAATAGGAATGCTGGGACACAAAGTGTTTATCTTTTGTTTGTGGTGACTAAGGGAAGGTAGAGGCACTATCCAGAAAAAGTGATTTTCTGCAGTGATAGGATTTGCTGCCTGCTGGCTCCACAGAAAATGAAGAACTGAAAAGAAGGAGTTAGGAAGATGGAAAGGCAGTCATGCAGGTGAAGTGTGGTGCTCCCAAAGTTTTTCCTATTGGACACTTCAAAGCATTCCCGTGTGGGCTCCGTCAATACAGATGTCACCCATATGTAAAGACTACATTCCTGCTTGTTCCTGGAGATAACTGATAAACTAATCCTCAGAACTATGGGGCATGTTTGCTAAGCTGGCCTAATGGTTAGCATGCACTTGTTCTCCTTTGTATCTCCTTACCCTTCCCTAGTTGTGCCCTTGTTCTCAGCTATTGTATTGGCTGTCTTGATTAGACTAAGCCGGACACAGAAGTGCTGCGCAGTCCAAGATGCTACACAACAGGTCTGGACAGCAGAGGATGAGGACATGGCCCAAAGTGTTGCATTGCCAGTGTCCCCCCTCCTACTCTTCCTGACAAACTAAGATGGGCCAGTACAAGGTAGGAAGGAGGAAGAGAGCTATTGCTTATGCCAGAGCTTGACAAATCCCAAGCACCAGGTTGCCCTGGAGACTATTAATTACATTCTGGAACCTGAGATTTCCTTGCCTTTTATAAGTTTTCTTTATTACCATCGCAGAACAGGAATGCCCTCTGCATACAGCTCTCCGATTTGGAGCTGCGTGGTCCAGAAACTGCAGTGCCAGCCTTGGGGTCTCAAGTCTCTCAAGACCAGTGCTAGAGTTCTGGCATGGGTCTCGTGAGACTTGAAATTCTGAGACCGACGCTGGGTTTCTGCATCATGCATCTCAAAATCAGAGAGCTGAGTGGTATGGAGAACATAAATTCCTGTTTTGCCATGGTAGATGAACACACCGGCCGGAGGGATAGAAGGAAGTACCTGCCTGGCTGAACAAACACACTTGGCTGGAGGGGGAGGAAAGAGGAGGAGGTACTTGCCTGGCTACTCAGCTGGTCAAAGCTAGTGGTGTGGAGAAAAAAGTGTTGCTGGGCCAGAAAAATAATGTAAGTTCTGTTTCTGTTGTCCATGTTCTTAAGTTAAAAACGTTACATCAGATGATTTTACAGAGCAATGGAAGAAAGCTCATTCAGTGGCTCGAACAGAAACAAGCAAGTTCTGGGTGATAGCTGGAGTGTGGTTGGCCTGGTTCTTTGGCAACGGGTTGAAAAGCATCAAGTTTCCAAAACTGGTAACTTTTAAGGCTATTTCAATCAGTGCCACTAGGCAATGTCACTCATCTGTGTGAATCCACTGAGGCTACTCTTTATTAAGAGAATCCTTCTGCATCTAGTCCATGCAAAATATTCTGATGGTTTCAATTACTTTTGTAAAAAGCATCCCCCACAACTGTAATCTATGAATTAGAAAAATAACCCGATTAGATATTTTAGTTTTTGAAATTACTCTAATAGTTCTGATATTTATAGAAGTTACGCTGTCTGTCCTCTTACAAACCACCTAACCATGCCCTCTTTAGAATTATCTGGTTATCCACTCAAAACAGCAAAATCAAATACAGGAAGAAGTTAGTCTCTATAATATAAAAGTATCTGTTTTTTGAAAATGTGCTAATTTCATAAATAACCTGCTATCTGCAAATGACTGCTTTTACATCCATGATAGTAACAGGAATAATGGTACACTGACAAAAGGCCAAGCAGTGTAGATTTAAAAATAAAATGTGAATCCAAACCATTCTTGAATGATACAGGACTATGGCATTGATTATATTCAAAACAAGTAGATAAAATTCTTCTTGGACTCTAGGAGCCAGCCTCTGAGACCTAGGTCAGTGTGCCCCCTGCCAACAAAAGATGTATTGGATGTACTGCAGTTCTCTTTTCAGGGCCTGATTTATTAAGCTCTCTTTTCCCATAGAAAACGGGAAAACAGCCTTAGTAAATGAGGCACTATAAAATAAACTAATATACCTATTTTTTAGGGGGAGGGGAGGCTGGCTTCTAGAATCTGAGAAAGTTTGTCAAGGCCTGGCTTACGCTATTGCCCAGCTCCAGAGATGGAAAACATGCTACAGGCTGGAAGCTGTCCATGGACCCTCTGACACCACTAGCTTGCAATCTAAATTGGTACCTGAAGCAAGGGACTGTAAAGTGACTTTGTCCAAGACCACCATGTGCAGCAGGGAGGATTTGAACCCTAGCTTCCCTGATTTTCAGCCCACTGTTCTAATCAATAGGTTACTCCTCCTCTCCTATCTGAATTCAAACCTGCATTTTTCTAAAACCAATAAGAACAGTAAGAATTAATTGAAAGAAATCATCCTATCTTTTTGCGTCTGTTACATCTTAAAAAAATGAAAAAAGTTTGGAAATTTCCATTTATATGGAAAAGCATGAAGAGAAACACATATATGAATCTAGGGAATGAGGTCAGTGGAGTACAGTGACCTCTGCAAGCAATGCCATAGCTAAATATAGTCAGCTCATATTTAGTTCTCTACGGAGTCAGCTTTTGAACACTGGACTGGGGTATTTTATTTGTCTGCCTTATGCACCTTAAAGAGGCCTATTTACTAAGCTATGTTATGCATTCAAAACAATTTCAACACACATTAACAGTTTAATCACAATGTTAAGTTGGCATGACTTAGTTGCCATAGTAAAATACCTAATCCAGAAATTAGAAGGCATAGGATGGATGGGGAAACGGGCATAGAGTGCATCTTGCAGTTAATGCAGGGGTCATAGCTACATATTGCAGCACTACTGCTAATGCAGCAGATAATGAGGAATGCTTAACTACGCCTACAGAGGAGTAACTAACTGCATGTGGCGCTAACATGCAGTAGCAACCATTGCCATGTTAGCTGCATTGCTGCCTCTCTCAAAGTGGTGTGAACAGCATTCCCATCCAAAGTTACCACAGAGGTTTTGTGCTCAATACGCCTTAACGTTTGCTGTTAATGCATGATAACTTGCTTTAAAATTTTGCACCTAACAAAGAGGCCCCACAATTGGTGTGTGCTACCAAGAAAGCCAGTTCTGAACATTTTCAGCTTATAGTATGATGTATGTTGCATGCCTACTCCTGAAGAACCTGTGATACAATATAACTGAGAATAGATGCTGTAAGTATCTAGAGCTCCTCCAAATTTATTTTAGTGGTGTTTACTACTACCACTGATCATTTTTAAGCTCTACAAGGTATGCGCTGAGCTGTACAGACACCTGTAAAGCTTTGTTACTCACTTGTAACAGGTGATCTCTGGGAACAGCAGGAATCAGTCTTCACATACGGGTCACGTCTGTACTGACAGAGCCCGTGTGGGAACGCTCACCAGCATCCAATTGAAAAGCCTTTGGAAGCACTCCACTGCCCCAGTGCATCTGCTTTCCCAACTCCTCTCCTCAGTTGAGTTTGTAGCTGAGCGATAAAGGATAAATAAAAAAAATACCCTACAACTCCTAGGGGAGCAGGGTTGGTGTGAAGACTGATTACTGCTGTTCCCAGAGTTCACCTGTTACAGATGAGTAACAACACTATCTCCAGGAGCTAGCAGGAATGCAGTCTTCACATATAGTCGCTCAATAAGGAACAACTCGCTCAATAAGGAAGATCCGACATCATACCGCCCCATCTCCAGCATTTCATTCCTCGCAAAGATCATTGAAAAAGCAGTACTCATACAACTTCAAGAACATCTTGACGACTGTGATACCCTAGATGCGCAGCAATACGGGTTCAGAAGAAATCATGGAGTTGAGACTCTTTTGATAGCGCTAATGAACAATCTCCTCAAAGGCCTAGAAGACAAAAAGAAAATGTTTATACTCATTTTCATTGACATCTCTGCCGCCTTTGACACTGTACACCATGGGATCCTCCTCAATAAATTGGAATCTATAGGAGTAATGGGAACCCCCCTCAAATGGTTCTCCTCTTACATAACGAACAGAACGCCGCAGGTACAATTCAACGGGGAGAAAGCTGAACCGTTCTCTCAAACGCAGGGCATACCCCAGGGTTCAGCCCTATCGGCATTACTGTTCAACGTTACATGCACCCCCTCTGTGACATCTTCAAAAAGCATAATATTAAATACCACATCTATGCAGATGATATTATGCTGTACACGCAACTAGATACCGAGGACCCTCATTATACTCCGCTCGAAAATTGTCTGGAGGAGATGTTAAGATGGCTACAAAACAACAACATGGCAATTAACCATAAGAAAACAGAAGTCATGTATATATCCAGCAAACCAAACTTCAACCCCCCTCCCACAATCACCCTCTGCAACAACACGTATAGCACGAAGAAGGAAATCAAATATCTCGGAGTAACACTCGACTGCAACCTGAAAATGGAGACACACCTACGCAAAACAAATAAAGCCATCTTCCATAAACTTAGAGTGATACAACCACTACGGAAAATACTTGAGCCCAGTGATTTTCGGTCAGTAGCACAAGCCCTCATAATGCCACACCTAGACTACTGTAATGCCATCCTTCAAGGTCTGCCTAAAAAATCACTAAATATACTTCAGATGGCCCAAAACGTGACGGCCAGGATCATAATGGGAACAGGCATTACTGAACACATTACCCCCATCCTGATAGAGCTACATTGGCTCCCAATTGCAGCTAGGATACAATACAAGATGTTGGTGACCACCTTCAAACTAATAAACAACATATCCCCATCATTCCTATCATCACTAATCAGCACGCAACCTACAAATAGGGACAGAAGAACTATCAACTCAGGCAACCTACAAGTCCCCACCAACTTCAGAACAGTGAAAACAAGTACGAGTCGTAGAGCGTTCTCATTCTCTGCACCAACTCTCTGGAATCACCTCCCGTGTGAGCTGCGTTTAATCAAGGACATCACCAAATTCAGGAAGGAGCTAAAAACTCACCTATTTCGATGTCATTACAATCAGCTATGACCATCAACTGAGAGAGTATTCAAAACTGCTAAATGTATAATTATGTAAATATGTATATATAGATGTAAGAATGTAGAAGTCACCCCCTAAGACGCTAACCATGTGTGCTGTGACCCCAGTTATTTGTACATACCACCCCCCCCAGTCTTGATTGACAATCCCAGAACATGAATCAAACCGCTGCTGATCGCTGGAAGTAGCGGTATATAAATGTGCAGTAAATAAATAAATAAATAAATAAATAAATATAGGACTCACTAGCTCCCAGGCACCAGACTATACAGACAACCACGAGGCTAGAGGATAGAGCCAGAGTGTCCCCATCGGACTCTATTACAGCTTGCAGGAGCATGGCTAAAGGAGTCTGGTGTCAGAGGAGTCCGGGGAGGAGGGTAGGCATTGAGATCAAATCCCAAAAAGATGCTGAAAGACAGCCTGGCCAAAGACAGCATCCCGACAGGAGTCCCTGTCTAGGTAGCAGTGAACTGCAAAGGTGTGAATGGAGGACCAGGTAGCTGCTTGACAGATCTCTTCGATAGAGGTTTGCAACAAAGGTTGCCATGGCCCGCACATTGTGTGCAGCGACTTGACCGTCAAGGGAGAGGCCTGCCTAGCATAGGCAAAGAAATGCAGTCTGCAATTCAGGGATAGGGTGCATTTCGACACTGGACATCCAAGATGACTTAGATCAAAGGAGACAAATATAGGATTTCCTGAAATTCCTAGTTCTCTACAAGCAGAAAGTCAGAGCACATTTGTAATCTAGCATGCATAGTGCTGCTTCAGCTCTGGAGGCAGGAGGTCTGGGAAAGAAGACTGGGAGCATCACAGACTGATTAATATGAAAAACTGAGATCACCTTTGGAAGAGTAGATGGGTCCAGAGAAAGCGTAGTTACTCACCTGTAACAGGTGTTCTCCAGGGACAGCAGGAAACAGTCCTCACATATATGGAGCCCTGCGCAGAGCATTTATCCATCTTTTAAAGAAAGCCTTTGGGAATGCTACCATGCATGCATGGTCCCCTTCCCACCCAAGGGTGCCATTTTATTCAGTCAAATGACATAGCTTAAGCAAACGGTGAAAAGGTAAAAAGGTAAAGAAGATAAAAGGAGGCAATTTCCAGGGGAGGGGGAAGGATTGTGAGGACCGATTCCTGCTGTCCCTGGAGAACACCTGTTATAGGTGAGTAACTACGCTTTCTCCAGGAACAAGCAGGAAGTCAGCCCTCACATATGGGACTCCCTAGCTCTGGGTTGCCGGGTCCAAACCACAACAGCATCAATGGCTACCAATAGGAAGGCTGTGAGTTGCAGAGGGTGAGTCCCTACCAAGAGACTGCAGACCCCAGCGTCCAGCATCACCATTGCTCCGGTAGCCTGATCACAGAAGGGTCGGAGGGCAGGAGCTGCCTATACACAGAGAATGGTTCGGATTACTGCCTGGCCAAAGCACTGTCCCTGCGGGACTCACTCTCAAGGCAGTAGTGAGCTGCGAATGTAGGCACTGAAGACCATGTGGCGGCTTTACAAATTTCTGTCACCGGCACTGAGCGTAGGTTAGACACCAATGTGGCCATAGCCCTCACTGATGAGCAGTGATCCGGTGCTCTAGGGAGAGACCAGCTTGCTCAAAGGTGAGGGCAATGCAGTCTACCACCCAAGTGGACAGGGTTCGCTTGGTCACAGGTAGTCCTAAGCCTGCTGGGGTCATAAAAGACAAAGAGTTGGGGAGCTTTGCGGTGGGCTTGAGTCCTCTGTAAATAAAAGGACAGGGCCCTCTTACAATCCAACGTATGCAGAACCGATTCTGCCTTACCGGCATGAGGTCGTGAGAAGAAGGTGGGGAGGAACACCTCCTGATTGAGGTGGAAAGCCAACACCACCTTCGGGAGGAACTTGGGGTGCATGTGAAGCACAATGCTGTTCATATAGAACAGCGGTTCTCAACCTGTGGGTCACGACCCCCACGGGGGTCACCACAGGATTTAGCGGAGGTCGCCTCGCCTCACCTCACCTCACTCCGCCGTTAAAAAAAAAAAGCACCCAAGTTGCTGCCGCTGCTGAGTCCGCTTCTCGGCAGCGGCAAACTCACCGCCTCCCAGTCCTTTCTAATGCAGCCGCGGCTCCCTGCCTCTTAGGGAACCGTGGCTGTGCCAGTAAAACCATTGCGGAGCCTTCCTGGCTCTTGACGGGCTCCGTGCAGCATTGTCCCACCTCCAAAGGAAGTTGTTTACCACTTCCTTTGGAGGCGGGACAATGCTGCACGGAGCCCGTCGAGAGACGGGAAGGCTCCGCAACGGTTTTACAGGTATAGCCGCGGTTCTCTAAGAGACAGGGAGCCGCAGCTGTAGAAGAACAGCAGGGAAGCAGCAGGCAGAGAGGGGAGGAGGGGGCAGGGAACCTGCAACGGGGCTGACATGGAGGGATGGATGGAGGGAGGGGTCTGACATGGACAGGGGGGCTGACATGGAGGGAGGGAGGGAGGGGGGGGAGGGCGACATGGAGAGGGAGGGCTGACATGGAGGGATGGAGGGAGGGCTGACATGGAGAGAGGGAGGGAGGGGTGGCTGACATTGATAGATGGAGGGAGGGGGGATGACATGGACAGAGGGGGGGCTCCAATCCTCCTTGGTATCCACCAACCTTCTATCCATTCTTACAATCACAATATATCCACTATACCCCTCACAGCACTTATATGTCAAAAAGTTATAACATGCACAAATCTCACTCGTGCTCACGTCATTTAAAGAATCAACAGAATAAGTCTAAACCATTAGAGCATGTAACCATAGAGCTCATTAATGCAAGATCCATATGTAACAAAATTCACACAATAGCTGACCTTATTGAAGATCACCAACCGGACATTCTTTGTATCACAGAAACTTGGCTGAATCCCACTGACAATGTTCTAGTTCAGCGATGGCGAACCTATGGCACGCGAAGGCCTTGCAGCTGGCACGCGGGAAGGTCCGCAATTAAGTAAAATTGAAAAAAAAAAAAACCCTGTCTGCTGCCGCTGTCGGGGCCGACGCGGCAGAATTGAGCGTGCCGCGGGGCCCCCCTGTACCCGGCAGAGCCTGCCCTCCCCGTAGCAGCTCTCTCTTTGGAGCTGCAATCAGACGCGCCGGCTTGCGGAGCGCGAAGGGAAGAGTTTCCCTTTCGCGACTCTGTTAAGCCCGCGGGGGCTGATGGGAACTTCCCATCAGCACCCGCGGGCTTAACAGAGCAGCGAGGGAGAAACTCTTCCCTCGCGCTCTGCAAGCCGGCGCGTCTGACTGCAGCTCCAAAGAGAGAGCTGCTACGGGGAGGGCAGGCTCTGCCGGATACAGGGGGGCCCCGCGCCACGCTCGATTCTGCCGCGGCGGCCCCGACAGCGGCAGCAGACAGGTTTTCTTTTTTTTTTTTTTTTCCCTGGGCTGGGCTGGGCTGGGCTGGGGGGGGGGTAGGAGTGGTGATGGGCTGGGGGGGGGTTAGGAGTGGTGATGGGCTGGGCTGGGGGGTTAGGAGTGGTGATGGGCTGGAGGGGGGGGGTTAGGAGTGGTGATGGGCTGGGATGGGCTGGACTGGGCTGGGGGGGTTAGGAGTGGTGATGGGCTGGGCTGGGCTGGGCTGGGCTGGGGGGGGTTAGGAGTGGTGATGGGCTGGGCTGGGCTGGGCTGGGGGGGGTTAGGAGTGGTGATGGGCACTAGGCTGGGGGGGTTAGGAGTGGTGATGGACACTGGGCTGACTGGGGGGGGTTAGGAGTGGTGATGGGCGCTGGGCTGGGGGGGTTAGGAGTGGTGATGGGCGCTGGGGGGGGTTAGGAGTGGTGATGGGCGCTGGGGAGGGCTTAAACTAAAAATTGGGTGATGGGGGATTAGGACTGGAAATGGGCTGGTGGGATTAGGACTGGAAGTGGGTTGATGGGGGGTTAGGACTGGTAATGGGCTATGGGAGGGCTTAAACTAAAAATTGAGTGATGGGGGATTAGGACTGGGAGTGGGCTGATGGGGAGGTTAGGACTGGTAATGGGCTATGGGGGGGCTTAAACTGAAAATTGGGTGATGGGGGATTAGGACTGGAAATGGGCTGGTGGGATTAGGACTGGGAGTGGGCTGATGGGGAGGTTAGGACTGGTAATGGGCTATGGGGGGGCTTAAACTGAAAATTGGGTGATGGGGGATTAGGACTGGAAATGGGCTGGTGGGATTAGGACTGGGAGTGGGCTATGGGGGGCTAGGACTGGTAATGGGTTGGGGGGGTTGCTAGGACTGGAAATGGGCTGAGTGGAAGGGGGCTTGAACTGCAAATAGCTGTTGGGGATGGGGCTTGGAATGGAAATGGGCTGAGGGGAAGTGGGGGGCTTGAACTGCAAATAGCTAATGGGGAGGGGGACTTGGAATGGAAATGGGCTGAGTGGAAGGGGGCTTGAACTGCAAATAACTGATGGGAAGGGGGGCTTGGAATGGGCTCTTAGGGGAGGGAGCTAGGACAGGAACTGGGCTGATGGATGGGCTAGGATAGAACTGAGAATTGGGTGTTGGGGGAGCTAAGATTGGAAATGGGCTGTGGTGGGGGCTTGGATTGAAATGGACTCATGGAGGGGCTAGAACTGGAAGTAGGCTCATGGGGGGCTTGGATTAGAAATGGGCTGAGTGGAGGGGAGCTAGGATTTAACATGGGCTGATGGTGGGGCTAGGAAAGGACTAGAAATGGGCTGATGGGAGGCTGGTATTGGAAATGAGCTGATGAAGGGACTTGGATAGGACTGGAAA
Organism: Ichthyophis bannanicus; assembly: GCA_033557465.1. Lineage (NCBI taxonomy): Eukaryota > Metazoa > Chordata > Amphibia > Gymnophiona > Ichthyophiidae > Ichthyophis > Ichthyophis bannanicus. The sequence goes on from CM066031.1 coordinate 1,175,574,123, forward strand.
TGGATGGGGGAGCTAGGACTGGAAATGGACTGATGAGGGGACTAGAAGGGAGCGGATACTGGGTGGGGCTGGAACTAAAAGGGAGCTGATGTTGGGGGAGATTAGAAGGGGATGGGGCTGGGAGAATGAAATGGAGAGGGGAAAAATATTTTGTGTGGGAGGGAAGAAAAATGTACAATTGGCCGGGTATTGGGAGACTAAGTGGGGATTGAGGATGGAGGGGTAAAATTTGAGTGGATGAAATAGGAATGAGGAAAGAGCAAAAGGAGAAAGATTATTATGTTAAAGCAGATGTAGAGAGAGAATCAAATTGATTCTCTGACAATACAAAGATTCCAACCTTTACAAATGATGTTACATAGTTCAGGCAACTTTATAAAGAGTTTTTAGATACTAAAATCTTGTTGTTAAGGTTTAATTGACGTGCTGGCACTTTGAGGAAATTCTTTGGTTTTGTGCGGCAGTTTGGGCACTCGGGCTCAAAAAGGTTAGCCATCACTGTTCTAGTTAATCAATTGGTACCAGACTCCTACTTAGCATACAACTGCCCACGCTCACATAAACGCGGAGGAGGGGTGCTGATAATTGCAAAGAAGATTCTAAAATTCAAAACCCAAAGCATCACAGAAACTCATCTAGGTAACACAATCAGCATTGCGAACAAATTTATGGCACTCCGCCTGACCTACAGAGCACCCAGAGCCCCACCTGATGAATTAGCATCTACGCTTGAAACTGTATGTGCCATCACTGCAACCAACAAACCCACTCTACTTCTAGGTGACTTCAATCTCAAATCTATCAACCTTAAAGATGCAGATGCCTTCCTCCAAGCAATGTCTTCTCTTCAATTCACCCAAATCATTGACGTCCCAACGCATAGACACGGCTCTACTCCAGACCTTATCTTTGCTACCAACCACTTAGTTTCAAGAGGTCTAATATCAACACCTACCATCACCCCAGTACCTTGGTCAGACCACTACATAATTAAGATAAAGCTGCTTCTACAGAAGGACAATATCAACAATCAGTCTTACAACACTCTCACACAAAGGCATTTCAAGAAATTTGACAAAGATGCTTTCCTACAAGATACGATAAAACATCTAAATACAGAATTGGACAATCTTGAGGATCAAATATCCAACTGGAACAACACTTTATTCAATTCTGCCTCAGCACCAGCTAACGGTTCAAAGATATACCATGACAATAAGAGACAAACCATGCCTTGGTACTCCACTTCGATACGGAAGGCAAAAAGAGATCTTAGAAAGGTAGAACGGAGATGGCGGAAATCCAAGGCAACTGATATCCAGAACATTTACATTATAATGCAAAAGAATTACACAGAACTCATCAACCAATCTAAGAGGGAATTCCACACTAACATGATAAACTCCTCCTTAAACAAGCCCAGAGAGTTATTCGAAATAGTGAAAATTCTCACAAAAGAGCATAGCACAGATGAGGATATTCAAATTGATCCACAAAAATTTGCTGATTACATCAAGGATAAATTTCACTCCACAAAGCAAACCATGCATAGAACTTCAAACACGCATGACTCTTATCCTAAGACCTGGGATAAATTCTGCTCTCCCTCAACTGAACAGCTCTCTCACATCATCTCTGCAATAAATACAAGCACTGCTCCTTCTGACCCTTGCCCAGTTTCATGGATTAAGGCTACCAAATCAAACTTGATTCACTTCATACACAACATGGTGCACAAATCTCTCTCCCAAGGTCTCATGCCTGTTCAACTAAAGCAAGCTTCAGTTCGCCCAATACCAAAGAAAACAATTCTCGACAAAAGCAACCCTGCCGCATATAGACCAATTTCTAGCATACCATTTCTAGCAAAAATCATAGAAAAATCTGTACAACAGCAATTACAGGATCACATCGACAATCATGCCCCTTTAGATGATAACCAGCATGGATTTCGCCCAAACCATGGAGTTGAGACACTTCTGATCTATCTCTTTGATAACATCCTCCGAGCAATAGATAACACTAAGAATAGTATTTTAATGATCTTTGTAGACATCTCCGCAGCTTTTGACACAGTTGACCACCTAATTCTTCTGGAAAGACTAAAGAAGATTGGGCTTCACGGTACTACTTTAAAATGGTTTCAATCTTACCTCTCTGACAGGCAGATTCGGGTTAAAGTAGGTTACAATACTTCTCAACCGTTAAATGTTCTCCAAGGAGTGCCTCAAGGGTCCGCCCTCTCAGCACTTCTATTTAACATATATTTACAACCAATATGTGACATCATGAATGCGAATAGTATTCAGTACACAATTTATGCAGATGATATTTTGATATACACGTCCATCTCTATTGACAACCCAGTCTACTCCAAAATATCAGACTGCCTAACACAAATGACAAAATGGTGTAATGACAATAACTTCTCAATTAATTACAGCAAAACAGAGGCTCTAATAATCACTCGCAACCCAGAATTTTTACATCCACTTGACATCAGAGTAGCAGATAAGACCATACTAATTAAATCAGAAGTTAAATACCTAGGAGTAAAATTAGACAGCGAATTGAATCTTAAAGCACACATAAATAAAACAATCAAGAATGCTTATTACAGGATGAGAACAGAAGACTCAAACCTCTCCTTGCAACTGAACACTTCCGTACGGTATGCCAAGCGCTGATCACTCCTTTACTGGACTTCTGCAATCCCATCTTCCTTGGGCTAGCAAAGCATTCACTCAAACCTCTTCAGTTGGCTCAAAATACTGCAGCCCGAATTATAACTGGATTAACTAGGCATGACCACATTATCCCAGTTTTGAAAGACTTACACTGGCTCCCAATTCATTCACGTATTAAATACAAAATAATAATTAATATTTTTAAAATTAAACTTCTTATTTCAGCCAACAGCCTGCACTCCCTTATTCATCCAGAGATCAGTAATCGACCAAGAAGAAGGGGAACTTCAAATAGAGTCAACACTTCAAGTGACTTCAGAAAATCACAAAAAGACACAACCGAGAGAGCACTTTCTCTGGCCGCTCCAATAATTTGGAACTCACTCCCAGACGATTTGAGATCAGCAACGGACCTTAAAGACTTCCGTAAACAGTTGAAAACAATGCTTTTCATCGAAAATTATGGTCCTGTCATTTAATCTTTGTAAAGTGGGCCTTGATATTTTTTCCCTATTTGTAAATAACCTTGTATTTTAGCTCATGCTGTATTATAGCGCTTAATATTTTTAGTTCATTGCAATTTAATACACTTTCCACTCACTTGTAAGTTTTAAGACCTTCTTCACTGCATGAATTACACTCTTACTTCTTTTGTTTGTTTTGTTTTTTCACCGCTTTGATTGTACGATAAGGCGGTATATAAATACTGATAAATAAATAAATAAATAAATGGATGGATGGAGGGAGGGCTGACATAGACAAAGGGAAGAGACAGGGGGACATACTGTACAGACGGGCAATAAATGCTGGACAGAGGGGAGAGACGGTGCGAGTTAGGATTATAATGGGCAGATGGGGGGGGGCTAGGACTGGTAATGGGTTGATTAGGGAAGGCTAGGACTGGGAATGGACTGATCAAGGGGGGGTTGGGACTGGTGATGTGTTTATAGGGAGGTAGGACTGGTAATGGACTGATGGGGGGCTAGCACTGGAAATGAGCTGATCGGGGAGGTTAGGACTGGAAATGGGCTGATGGGGGGGGGGGTAGGACTGGTAATGGGCTGATTAGGAGAGGCTAGCACTAGTAATGGGGTTGAGGCGGGACTAGCACTGGTACTGGGCTGATTAAGGGAGGCTAGGACTGGTAATGAGCTGATGGGGGTAGGACTGGTACTGGGCTGATTAGGGGAGGCTAGCACTGGTAATGGGGTTAAGGGGGGACTAGCACTGGAAGCGAGCTGATTGGGGGGGCTTCGACTGGGAATGGGCTGATTGTGGGGAGGGGAGGATAGAGCTGCTGGCCCTGGAAGAAAACTGGGGGCTAAGGCTACAAATGGGCTGATACGAGGGGAGGGAGAATGGAACTGGAAGAGAGTGGATCTGAGAGGGGCTGCCATGGTATTCGTACTAGAAGGGACTGCTCAGTGGGGAAGGAGGGGGACTGGAAGGGAATGGACACCAGTGGCAGTCATGGGAATGCAAGTTGACATTGGAAGGTACTGAGACTGAGGACTGGAAAGGGGCTGATACTGGGGAGGGTTACTGGGACTGGAAATAGGCTGATGGAAAGAAGTGAAGAAAACGAAAGAAGAGATAAGAAATGGCAGATGGACCACAGACCACAGAAAGAGAGCTAAGAAAAGACAGGAAAGCAGAAGCCTCAGATCGGGACAAGCATGATCAGAGAATAAATTGGTCAGACAACAAAGGTAGAAAAAATAATTTTATTTCATATTAGTGATTTGACTACAAAATCATCATAATTTTGAAATCAAATATTGTTACTTGTTATTGTGATTAATTATTGTGGTTTAAATAAGTAAATTTTATAAATAAAAACATATTGTAAAGGCCTATAATATATAATTCAACAAATGATTACAGCGACAATGCATTAAGGTAAAGGAAGAGAGACGCATTTGATTTTATCATTGGGGGTCACCACAAGTTGAGCAATGGTAAAATGGGTCACGGTACAAAAAAGGTTGAGAACCACTGATATAGAACCTGGTATAAGGTGAATCTGCCACCAGGGCCTGCAGCTCGCTCACTCTCCAGGCAGATGTCAAGGCCACATTCCAGGAGAAATACCTCAGGTGGCAAGTCACTAAGGGCTCAAATGGCAGTCTAGTGAGCTGTGAAAGCACCACATTGAGATCCCACTCTGGTGAAGGTGGGCGGAAAGGGGGGGCTTCAATAGCAGGTGGTCTCTGAGGAACCTGGAGACCAGGGGCTGGCTGGAGAGGGCCTCCCCTCCACAGGGTGATGGTTAGCTGCTATGGCGCTGAGATGCATCCTGACCGAGTTAGATTTTATCCCTGAGGGGGAGAGATGCAGCAGGTACTGCAGAAGGAGCTGCAGATAGCAGGAGAAGGGATTCTCATTCCGCTCTGCATACCATAGAGAGAATCTCCTCCATTTGAAGGCATATGCCTTCCTGGTGGAGGGTTTCCGGGAGGCCAAGAGGATCTCTTGCACTTCATCCGTGAGACTGATGGGGGCCAGTGCTACCCTTTCAGCATCCATGCAGTTAACATTAGGGATGCCAGGTTGGGGTGGAGAAGGGAGTCCCCCTCCTGCGAAAGAAAATCTGGTTGATAGCCCAGTGCCACTGGCAGGGAGAGTAGCAGGGGGAACTAGGGCTGTCTGGGCCACCTGAGAGCAACCAGGATTACTGTGGCATGGTCACTCTGGATCTTGAAAAGGCACCTGGCTATTAGAGGGGTCGGTGGGAATGCATAAAGCAGGCCCTGCAACCATAAGACGAGGAAGGCATCTGCTGACACCCTGCTGTGGTGTGGCTGAGGTGAACAGAATCTGGGCAGCTGTGCATTGTCCGGGAAAGTGACCAGGTCCAAACAGGGTCTGCCCCAGAGGCGGAAAAGCCTCTGTGCCACTTTGGGATCCAGACGCCACTCATGTGGGCGAAGGATCCTGCTGAGTCTGTCCACAGGAGGTTGTCCTGGCCCGGCATGTATACCACTCTAAGGAGCATACTGTTAAGCACTGTGAAGGAGTGGAGGGCTAACGCCTCCTGACAGAGGGAGTAGGAGTCCGTGCCTCCCTGCTTGTTTACAAGAACATGGCAACCTGATTGTCCATCTGTATGAGGATTGAGAGGTTGCTCAGGAGGTAGCGGAAGGCCTGTAGGGCCAGGAAGATGGCTCTGTGCTTGAGGAGGTTGATTTGTAACCAGACTCGTCTGGGGACCAACTGCCCTGAGTTCAATGGCCCTCGCAATGTGCACCCCAGCCAACCAGGGAGGCATCTGTTGTCAGGATCGTTTGAGGCACTGGTGCTTGGAAAGGCATCCCCCACCCTGAGATGTTGTGAGAACTGCCACCAGTTGAGGAAGGCTGCCAGTCGGTAGGTGACCCTTACCCTGTCTCTCAACTTGCCTGTGGTCTGGGTCCATTGGGATCTGAGGCACCACTGGGCTTCTCGCATGTGCAGGTGAGCCAAGGGCGTGACATGAACAGTTGAGGCCATGTAGCCTAACAAGCGGAGGAGCAGGCGTGCTGGCACCAACCTGCAGCATTGAACCTGCTCCGCTAATTTCAATAGATAAGTCCTCTCTATCGGGAGGAAGACCTTGACCTGCAGATGGGCTCCTATGAACTCCAGGTCATGAACTTGGGAGAGGCTGGACTTGGTGGTAGTTGATGATGAAGCCAAACTTCTGCAGGATGTTAACTGTAAGCCTTGCAGCTTGGCTGGCTTCGAGGGCCATGCTGCCTCTGATGAGCCAGTTGTCTATTTAGGGGAGAACATGGGTCCCTTGGAGGTGCACATGGGCAGCCACGACTGGCAGGCACTTTGTGAAGACCCTTGGAAAGGAGGCAAGGTCAAATGGTAGTACCCTGTACTGGCAGTGCTACCCTCCCCACCATGAATCTCAGAGGTACTGTCTGTGGGAGGGATGAGTGTACGCGTCCTTGAGGTCCAAGGAGCAGAGCCAGTCTCCCTGGCGGAAGAAGGGCAGCAGTGTCCCAAGGGAGAGCATCTTGAACTTCTTCCTCACCCGGAATTTGTTCAAGTTGTGCAGGTCCAGGATAGGCCGGCGGACCCCTGTTCTTTTTGGGACCAGGAAATACCTTGAGTAGAACCCCTTACAGGTCAACCTCCTTTCAGGCTCCACTGACCTGTCTCTGAGTAAGCCTGTGAGTTCTGCGATTAACAAGGCCTGGTGAAGGAGAGGCCGTGATGGTTCTCCTGGGAAGAAGTCTGGAGGGTTCTGCTATATATGGAGGTGGTAACCCTCTCTCACCACCTGCAGGACCCACTGTCCATGGTGAGGCTGGACCAGTTGTGGGCAAATGATGCCAGCTGACCCCTTGTGGACTGAGGTGGAACTCCCGGGGAAGGGGAGGCTCTGCCCAGGGAGTCAAAAGTTTCCCCCTGGTTGGCTGGGGGATGGAGTCTGAGGCTTGAGGGCCTTAGGCTTCCAGGGCCCATGCCCCTGGCTTTTAGGCTGTGAGGCTTGGTGCTGCAGCCCCGAGTAAGGCTGGTAAGGCCCGGCCTGGTGATAGTCCTTTTTCCTCAAGGATTTTTTCTTGGGGAGGGTCAAGGTCTTCCTGGATAGCCTTTGTCAGGTCACTACCTCGGCCTCTATTTCAGCCACCTTGTCGGATACTGGATTCCCGAACAAGTTCTCGCCATTGCAGGGGACATCCAGAGTTTTTCTTGCACCCCCTGCTTGAGGTCTGAGGTTTGCAACCATGACTGGCGCCGGGCGCCAATGCTGGCTGCTGCCACCCTGGCCGCAAACTCGAACCAGTCGTAGGTGGCCCTAGAGAGGAATTTGCAACAGTCCCGGATGCCCACCACCAGGGACTGGAACCTCTGCAGGGTTTCCCCAGCGAGGCCCGCCGAGAACCCCAAGAGCTCCTGGATCAGGCCTTTTAGGTACATTCCCATGTACAGTTCATATGCCTGAATATGGCACCCGAGCATAGCACCCTGATGACACTTGCAGCCCAGGGTGTTGAGGGCCTGGACCTCCCTGCTGGGGGAACCGAAGAGTTTTTGGCTGTTCAGTTTCTGCACGGAGGACTCCACCACCATGGAGTTGTGGGAGAGTTGCTGTTTATGGAAACTGGGGCCCTTCCAGACACAGTAGATAGCGTCCAGGTGCCGACTGACCACCGGCATTGAGGCTGGGGTCTCCCACATCCTGAGGAGTAGTCTCTCGAGGATGGGTGGAAATGGCACCATGAGAGTCTCCTTGGGAGGAAACTCATATTGCAGGATCTCAGGTTCCTCAGTGCACTAATCTTCCTCCGACTCCATCTGGACAGAAAGAGCCCGGGCCATGGCTACGTCCTCTGGTGGGGAGTGGCATCGAGGCTCCAGAGGAGAGGGTTCAGAGGAGACATCCCTGTGCTGGGTGGTTTCCAGAGAGGCCTCGTCCTCTGTTTCCCATTTGGATCCCGAAGGCATTGAGGAATTGGCCTTGGGGATAGCCCCTAGGAACCAGTGTTCCCCTGGAAGATCTGTGGTCTGTCTCCACTGAGGAGGACTGGATCCCCGAAGAGCATGACCGAGACCTCAATCAACGCCGAGGACTTACCAGAGGCCGATGGCACTTGGTGCCCAGCTAGATGCCAGGGGACTCCCCCAAGGTCGGGGTGCCCGGTGTCGGAGTCGATGATGCTGGAAAACCAGACATCAACGCTTGATACAAGGCCAGGATGGAGGAAATGCTTTTCTCCATGGCTGCCATTCGGGACTCAAGGCCCAGTGGCTGTGCAGCCTTTGGTGTGGACACTGGAGGGCCTCTGGTCTGACACCGGAACTCCAGAGAGTGCGTCCTCGAGGAGGACTATGGGTTCACAGGTCCTGGCATGGTCTCTGCAGGCAGAGGACTCCTGTCTCAAGACTTTCTGAGGGCGCTGCTCAGAGTCGCCAGATTCTCTACATGGGACTTTGCCAGGTTTCATCGGAGGCACCTCAACAGGCTTTAGTGCCTTTTTCTTTCTCCTGGGAGGATCCGGGGCCACTCTGGAGGAGTCGCCGTCACAGGACTCCGAGGATGCCCAGACCTCACGGGAAGTGCCGTCTTTGGGGCTCGGCAATGGGGAGGCTGGGGCAGAGTCAGATCTCAGAAACAGCTTCCCCTGCAACTCTGACCGCTTTTGTTTTGTTTTGGGGGGTCATGGCCTGGCACCGGTCACAGGTGGTGTTGTCGTGGTCTGGACCCAGGCAGTGGAGAGAGCAGTCATGGGTATCAGTAACTGAAATAGTCTGACTGCAGCGGTCACATTTCTTGAACCCACCGGGAGTCATGGTGGGAGAACACTCGGCCAGGGTCGACGACCCCCAAGCGAAAAATGGCACAAAGGCTGGTAGAGGAGGAACCTCGAGGAAAAACAGGAAAGGAGAGCCGAGGACGGCACCGAGGTTCTGGCTCGTGGCGAGAAGGGAACCAGTACGCAAGCCGGAGATTTTGAAGAATTTTAAGAACTTTTTCCAGGGAAGTAGAGGACTACGTTCACTGGGCTCCGCAGAAAAAAGGAGACTTAATAAGATGGCACCTTTGGGCAGGAAGTTGACCACACATGCATGGTTGCATTCCCAAAGGCTTTTTTTGAAAGCTGGGGAAATGCTCCTCGCGGGGCTCCATCACCCCATATGCTTGTTCCTGGAGAACCACTTTCTCATGGTGGAAGTGAGTGTATGGAGGATCCAACACTAAGGCCTGCAGCTCGCTTATATGGCGAGCAGATGTGAGGGCGATGAGGAAGATGACCTTCCAGGAGAGGAATTCGAAAGAAGTGGTAGTAAAAGCTCAAAAGGGAGGCTTTATGTATTTATTTAGATCTTTTTTAAACCGTGCTCTTTAGAATCAGCGCAGTTTACAAACAACAAAATTGTACAATGCAGGCTGCAAAACATACATTGATTTTTACAGAGAACAGGCGTTGCAACTTGGGTTCAAACAGGGGTAAGCGTAGTTACTCACCTGTAACAGGTGTTCTCCAGGAGCAGCAGGAATCAGTCCTCACTTATGGGTGACGTCGGCGCCGACGGAGCCCTCGCGGAGCAATTTTCCCCAGCTTTCAAAGAAAGCCTTTGGGAATTGCAGCGCGCATGCGCGGTCCCCTTCCCGCCCAAGGGTGCCATCTTAGCCAGTCAGATGACATAGCTAAAAAAGACAGCATAAAAATTTGCAAAAACAACTAAAGCAGATGATTGCAACTCCACGGGGAGGAGGGAGGGTTGTGAGGACTGATTCCTGCTGCTCCTGGAGAACACCTGTTACAGGTGAGTAACTACGCTTTCTCCAGGACCAAGCAGGAAGTCAGTCCTCACTTATGGGACTCCCAAGCTCAAGGCTACGGAGACCCTAAGCACAAAAATGAGCTCCCTCTAGCTCAGCAGCACAGAAGGAAAGAATCTTCGCTGAATTATTACCCACCGGTAGCCCACATCCGGGATGGAGGGTAGGAGTTGCTCAGACCTCGAAGAGATTACGGAGGACTGCCTGTCCGAAAGCACTGTCCCTGCGGGACTCCCTCTCGAGACAGTAATGGACCGCAAAAGTCTGGCTCGAAGACCAAGTAGCGGCCCGGCAGATGTCTGCCAGCGGAACAGAGCGGAGGTAAGCCACTGACGTAGCCTTTGCCCGAACGCAGTGAGCCGTGACTCGACCTTCCAAGGAGAGTCCGGCTGCCCCATAAGCCCAAGAGATACAGTCCGCAACCCAGATGGACAGAGTACGCTTGGAGACCGGGAGTCCCAATTTATTGGGGTCAAAAGACACAAAAAGCTGAGCAGCTTTACGGTGCTCCCGCGTACGGTCAAGGTAGAAGTTCAAAGCCCTTCTACAGTCCAGGGTATGGAGGACCGTTTCAGCTCGGCTGGAGTGTGGTCTGGGAAAGAAGGTTGGAAGTACCACCTCCTGATTGATGTGAAAGGGGGAGACCACTTTTGGAAGAAATTTTGGGTGAGTCCGTAGGACTACCCTATTTTTGTAGAACCGAGTGTAAGGGGGATCAGACACGAGGGCCTGCAATTCACTTACGCGTCTAGCGGAAGTGAGGGCTATCAAGAACAGTGTTTTCCAAGAAAGAAAACGGAGAGAACAGGTAGCCATAGGTTCAAAAGGCGGACAGGTGATCCGCTGTAAAACCACATTCAGGTCCCAGTCAGGCGCTGGCGGGCGCAGAGGTGGTTTAAGTAGAAGGAGACCTCGGAGAAACCTCGCTACGAGAGGGTCGTTGGAGAGAGGTCTGCCGTCCACCGGCACATGATGTGCTGAAAGAGCACTGAGGTGAACTTTGACGGAGTTGGACTTAAGTCCCAGATTAGAGAGGTAGAGCAAGTACTGCAAGACCACCGACACCGGGCAGGAGAAGGGATCCTGAGACTGTCGGGTACACCAAACGGAAAAACGACGCCATTTAAGGGCGTAGCATTTGCGGGTAGAAGGTCGTCGCGAAGCTAGGACGACCTCCTCCACCTCTGTCGGCAGGAGAAGGGGAGCAAGGACTACCCTCTCAGCAGCCAGGCCATTAGGTTGAGAGACCTGAGGTTGGGGTGTAGCAGAGACCCCTGATCCTGAGTGAGGAGATCCGGTTGTACCCCCAGAGGGAATGGATCCTCCACCGCTAATTGCAGCAGGAGCGGAAACCACGGCTGTCTGGGCCAGCGAGGGGCCACCAGGATCATGAAGGCTTTGTCTCGGAGAACCTTGAAAAGAGTCCGAGAGACTAGCGGGATGGGAGGGAAAGCGTACAGAAGGCTCCCCGACCATGAGAGTAGAAAAGCGTCCGCCGCAACCCGAAGGGGGTGTGGCTGACGAGAGCAGAAGCGAGGAAGTTGCCGGTTGTGAGGACTGGCAAAGAGATCCACCGTGGGGAGGCCCCACTTTAGAAAGAGCTTCTGAACTACCAAGGGATCCAGACGCCACTCGTGCGGCTGGAGGATCCTGCTGAGTTTGTCCGCCAGGCAATTTTCTTGGCCTGGGAGATAAACTGCCTTGAGGAGAACGCCGTGACTGACGGCCCAAGAGCAGAGCTTCTGTGCCTCCCGGCAGAGGAGGAAGGAGCCCGTGCCCCCCCTGCTTGTTCACGTAGAACATGGCAACTTGATTGTCCGTCTGGACAAGGACGGACTGGTGAGAAGTCAGGTGGGAGAAGGCCTTGAGAGCCAGGCGGATCGCCCTGAGCTCCAGGAAGTTGATCTGCTGAGCAGACTCCCACGTGGTCCAGAGGCCCTGAGTACGTGCCCCTTGGCAATGCGCTCCACAGCCCAGGAGGGATGCATCTGTTGTCAGCACCCGGGCCGGCTGAGGTGACTGGAAAGGCATGCCGAATATCAGGTTCGGCCGCTGAAGCCACCACCGGAGAGACGAGAGCAGCGGCTCGGAGACGCGCACTAGGTCTGCTAGGCCGCCTGTGGCTTGTCGCCACTGCTGGCGGAGACACCATTGAGCAGGCCGCATATTCAGGCGGGCATTGGGGGTCACATGGACGGTGGAAGCCATATGGCCGAGTAGTCTCAGGAAGCGCCTGGCGGAGACCAGGGGCTGGCTGCGAAAACGGTCGGCTAGGTCCATGAGCCGTTGAGCCCTGTCGAGCGGCAGGTACGCTCGTGCCTGAGGAGTGTGCAGCCTTGCGCCGATGAACTCGAGATCCTGTGAGGGGAGCAAAGTGGACTTTGCGAAGTTTATAACAAAGCCCAAGTGCTGCAGAAGAGTCACCATGCGGCGCGTGGCGTTGGTGACCTCCAGAGCGGACGCCGCTCTGATGAGCCAGTCGTCGAGGTACGGAAAGACAGAGGCCGTGAAGCCTGAGATGGGCCGCCACCACCGCGAGACATTTTGTGAAGACTCGCGGTGCGGAGGACAGGCCAAAGGGCAGTACTCTGTACTGGTAATGATTTCCTGCCACCACAAACCTTAGGTATTGGCGGTGGCTTGGGTGGATGAGGATGTGCGTGTAGGCATCCTTTAGATCCAAGGAGCATAGCCAATCTCCCTGCTGGAGGTAGGGCAGAAGGATTCCAAGGGTAAGCATCTTGAACTTCTCCCGCACGAGGAACTTGTTGAGGTTGCGCAAGTCCAGGATGGGTCTGAGGCCTCCTGTTCTTTTTGGTATTAGAAAATACCTGGAATAAAAGCCTTGACCTTTCAGGTGGTGGGGCACCGGTTCCACCGCCTGTTCCTGTATAAGACCTGCTAACTCCTGAAGGAGTAATTCCCTGTGCAGAGGGGGTCGTGGAAGTTCTCCCGGAAAATAGGAGGGAGGGACCTGGTGGAAGTGGAGAAGATAGCCTTCTCGCACGACTTGAAGCACCCAGGCATCTGAGGTGATGCTGGACCACCTGTGGGCGAAGTGAACCAGCCGGCCTCCGGTGCTGGGAGGAACCAGCGGGGGGGGAGGAGAGGCTATGCTTAATGAGTCAAAAACCCCCACCCTGCGGAGCAGGGGCTGATGGTGCAGGCTTGGGGGCTTGCTGCCTACGGGACCCGTTACCCCGTCCCTTGGCCTGCTGGCCCTGTTGGGGAGCTGCAGGGGCCTGATAGTGGGGGTACTGTTTGTAGGCAGCCGCCCTCCTCGGGTAAAAGGACTTCTTTCCCGAGCCCTTCTTTTTCTGGGAAGGGGCGGAGGTCTTCCTAGAAAGCCTAGTCCTGGTGAGAGTCTCCGTCTCAATTTGTGCAGCCTTATCAGCCATGGGCTTGCCAAAGAGGTTTTCGCCTCGGCAAGGGACATCGACCAACTTGTCCTGCACCCAGGGCTCAAGGTCAGACGACTGAAGCCAAGCCTGTCGGCGGGCACCGATGCCGGCTGCGGCCACTCGAGCCGATGCTTCAAAGCCATCATAGGCTGCTCGGGACATGAATTTTGAGCATTCCCGAATGCCAGTGGACAAGGCCAGGAACCTCCGCAAGGGTTCCTCGGACAAACCAGCGGAGAAGTCGGCTAGCTCTTTAGCCAGGTCTCGGAGATACATGCTCATGTATAGCTGGTAGGTCTGGACACGACATGCGAGCATAGAGCCCTGGAAACACTTCTTACCAAGGCCATCCAGGTTACGGGCCTCCCTGCCAGGAGGCACCGAGGAGGGCATCTTCTGGCTCTTAAGACGATGCATGGCCGATTCCACTACCATGGAATGGTGTGGTAGCTGTGCTTTTTGGAAGCCAGGGCTCTTGCGGACTCGATAGATAGAATCGACCCGCTTGCTCAGGACCGGCGAGGTGGCCGGACTCTCCCACATGCGGAAGAGTAGTCATTCCAGCATGGGAGGAACCGGCACAGTAAAGTGTTCCCTGGCGGGAGAGTCATACTGGAGGGCGTCGAGCTCTTCGGCTCGAGGCTCCTCCTCGGGGTCCGCAGGGAAGGCCAAAGCCTTGGCCATATCCCTGACGAAGTCCGAGAACCGGGCATCCTCCGGGGGGGACTGCTTCCGAGGTTCGGACTCAGGTGAGTCCGAGGGGACACACCGAGTCCGAAAAGAATCAGGCGACTCTTCCTCTTCAGACTCCCAGACCGACTCCGACGAGGACTCGGTGGGGTCGGCCCGGGCAGTGCGCGGCGCCTGCCGCCCCAACGCCGAGTGAGTCGGCGTCGGCGACCTCGGTCCCGAACGGGAGGCCGAGGGTGACCTCGACCGAGGATCGACTCGAGTTCGCATCGACTCGAGGATCGGCTCGGTCTCCGGGGTCGACTTAGACGTCGACGTCCCGGCGGTCGGGGCAGCGGCGCCAGCGAAGCCAGCGAGCAGTGCCCGCTGCTGGTCCATGAAGGCAGACAGTCTGCTCTCCAAGGCCGTCAACCTGAGTCCGAGCTCAGGTGACCCAGCAGCCCCCGACTCGGGCCCCGACGGCGTCGGGCCCGACGTCGGCTGTCGCGGAGGCGAGTCCAGAAGGACCACAGGACTTACCCGAGCAGGCAGCTCCGACTCCAGGCGAGGTCGCTTCGTGAGGTGCTCCTTCTCCAAGGACCCGGGGCGGCTATCGGGGCTATGTGACCTGGCCCTCGCGGAGCCAGGAGCGTCCACCGACGCCGCCCTCGCGGGTTTCACCTTCCGTCGATGGTCCCCGGAGGGAGAGCCCCTGTCGGAGGAACTCCGGCGACGGTCCGAGCTGGAACCCATGGACGCGGAGGCCTCCGACGAGGTCCGGGTACGGCTGGGGTCAGCGAAGATTCTATCCCGCTGATGCCGCCGACTTTTCAACGCTTTGGAGGAAAGTTTGCCACAAGGCCCACAGATCATTTCTTCATGATCCGGGCCCAGGCAGCGGAGGCAATTGTCGTGTGTGTCAGTTAGTGACATATTTCGGTCACACTGACCACACCGCTTGAAACCACTGGCAGCCATCGGGGGAAAAAGGGCCCCGGCGAGGTCAAAGGACCGGGCTGGCCGGGAAAGACCGAAACGAAAACTGACTAAGTCAGAAAAACCGAAAAAGAAGAAGAGGACTCGTGACCGGCGTCGCGAGTCCGGGCGGGAAAAAGACCGGCGTCGAACCGAAGGAAAAAAGAGTAATTATGAATAAAAATCAACTTTTTCGCGGGGACACGACGGGTACGTCTGTAGGGCTCCGCGGAAAAAAGAAGACTGGCTAAGATGGCACCCTTGGGCGGGAAGGGGACCGCGCATGCGCGCTGCAATTCCCAAAGGCTTTCTTTGAAAGCTGGGGAAAATTGCTCCGCGAGGGCTCCGTCGGCGCCGACGTCACCCTTAAGTGAGGACTGACTTCCTGCTTGGTCCTGGAGAAACTATATACAGCTGAGCGATATGTCGCAGATATGTTCTGTTGACATTAGAAGCTTTTGAAGTTGCATTAGGACCACATTAAGGTCCCATGTCACCGGCAGGGGTCTGATCGGTGGATTGTACAGAAGACCCCGCATGACGCGTTGCACCAAGGAGTACGAGGAAATGGGTTGCCTGTCCACTGGCCTATGGCAGGCTGCAATGGTACTAAGATGCACTTGGACAGAGTTAATCTTAAACCCTGCAGTGGATAAGTGAAGGAGATACTGTACAAGAAATTCCACTGGGCAGGCAGAAGAGTCAATATGTTGAACCATTGCCATTTGAAGGCATAAGAACAGCTTGCGTGATGCAAGTAAAATGTCCTTGACCTGTTGAGGAAGGTCGAGGTAGTCAAACATTATACTCTCAGCAGCCATGCCAAGACGGATGGCCAGTGGATTGGGATGAAGGAGCATCTCACATTCCTGAGAGAGGAAGTTGGGTGTGTGCCCTAAGCTGAGAAGTGGAGTCTGTGCTAGACAAAGCAGCAGAGGAAACCATGACTGGCGGGGCCAGTAAGAGGCTATTAGAATGACAGAGCCCCTGTTGGCCTGCAGCTTGAACAGGGTTTTGGGTATTAGGGGGGTGGGTGGGAATACATAAAACAGGTCCCTGCCCCAGGAGAGTAGGAAGGCATCCATTGCCTGACTGCAAGGGGAGGGAAGCCTTGAGCAGAACAGCGGCAGTCGTGCATTCTCCTATTTGGCGAATAGATCTATTCTGGGGGTCCCCTGTAGGTGGAACATCCCGGAGACTGTCTCCTGATTTACAGTCCACTCGTGTGGACGTAGTATGCGGCTGAACCTGTCCGCCAGGAGGTTGAGTTCGCCAGGGATATATACCACCCTGAGATGGAGAAGAAACATAGAAACATTACTGCAGAAAAAGACCACATGGCCCATCTAGTCTGCCCTTCCATATCAACTACAATAGTTCCCTTTTTAGCTTTAGAGATCCTCTATGTTTGCCCAATGCTTTTTTGAATTCAGATACTGTCCTCATGTCCACTACCTCAACTGGGAGACTATTTCACACCTCTACCACTCTTTCCGTAAATAAATATTTCCACATATTACTACTGAGTCTATCCCCTTTCACTCTCATCCTATGTCCCCTCGTAGCAGAGTTTGCCTTCAATTGAAAGAGACCCTCTTGTGTATTTATGCCACGGAGGTAAAGGTCTCTATCATATTGCCCCTATCCTGCCTTTCCTCTAAAGCAGAGGTACTCAAATCCAGTCCTGGAGGGCCACAAACCAGTCAGGTTTTCGGGATATCCCTAATGAATATGCATGAGATATACTTGCATGCACTGCCTCCATTGTATTTGAATCTCTCTCATGCATATTCATTAGGGATATCCCGAAAACCTGACTGGTTTGCAGCCCTCCAGGACTGGATTTGAGTACCTCTGCTCTAAAGTATACATATTAAGATCTTTAAGTCTCTCCTCATATGCTTCATAACGAAGGCCTATAACCATTTAAGTAGCCACCCTCTGGACCAACTCCAACCTGCTTACGTCCTTTTGAAGGTGGGGTCTCCAGAATAGCACACAATACTCCAAATAAGGTTGCACCAGAGACTTATACAGAGTCATTATCACCTCCTTTTTTCTGCTGGCTATTCCTCTCCCTATACACCCAAGCATCCTTCTAGCTTTCGCAATTGCCTTTTCTACCTGTTTAGCTACTTTAAGATCCTCAGACATAATTACACCCAGGACCTGCTCTTCTTTTGTGGAGAGAAGTACTTCACCCCCTTATACTGTCCAGCTCTTTTTGCAGCCTAAATACATGACCCTGCATATTTTAGCATTAAATTTCAGCTGCCAAATTCTAGACCATTTTTCAAGCTTACCTAGATCCCTCCTCATGTTATCGACTCCTTCCTGTGTGTCTACTACTCTGCTGCACATTTTGATATCATCCGCAAACAAAGCTTACCCAACAGTCCTTCTGCAATACCACTTACAAAGATGTTAAACAGAATTAGACCAAGGACAGATCCCTGCAGCATACCACTGATAACCTCCTTCTCCTCAGAATGAGCTCCATTTACCTGTACCCTTTGTCATCTCCCACTCAACCAATTTCTAACCCAATCAGGAACCCAATAAGGTGCTCAGTTGTTTATAAGTCTCCTGCGTGGAACGGTGTCAAGGTTTTACTGAAATCTAAGTACATCACATCTAGGGCTCTCCCTGGGTCCAACTCCCTGGTCACTCAGTCAAAGAAATCTATCAGATTTGTCTGACAAGACCTGCCTCTGGTGAATCCATGTTGCTTCGGATCCTGAAATCCATTGGACTCCAGAGGAAACTAGAGGCGAAGGGCTTCTTGGCAGAGGGGATAAGAGCCCATTACTGCCTGCTTGTTCACTTGGTTGTCCTTCTGGACTAAAACCTGTTTGCCCGAAAGTTGGGGTTGAAAAACCCGAAGAGTATTCATGAGAGCATGAAGCTTGAGAAGATTGATCTGCATCTGAGATTCCTATTGTGTCCACTGCCCTTGTGTATTGAAACTGTTCAGATGTGCACCCCAACCAAGATTGGAAGCATCTGTTGTTGGAGTGCACTGAGGTGGAAGTATCCAAAAATGTGACCCTCTGAGTAGGTTTTGAGGGGCGCACCACCACTGAAGGGAGTTGACCAGAGGAGGTGTGATGCAAATCTTGTCGGAGAGATGCCCAATTGTTTGGGTCCATTGAGACGATAGCGTCCATTGAGCCTATCACATGTTTAGACAGACATATTGGATGACATGGACTGTGGCCATGTGACCCAGAAAGCGCAGCATCTCTCGAGCGGTGACCACTGTGTGGCTTCTTATAGCGTGGACCAGCTTGATGAGGTGGACAGAGTGATCCTGTGGGAGAAAAGTTCAGGCCTGACGAGTGTCTAGAAGCGCCCCGATAAATTTGAGCTGCTGGGATGGCACGAGGTGGGATTTGGGGAAGTTTAGAACAAATCCCAGACTTTGGAGCATCATAATGGTGAAAAAAAGAGCTAGGTTTACCTCTTCGGGGATTCTCCTCTTATTAACCAATCGTCTAAGTAGGGAAAGGCAAAGATCTCCAAAGTACAAAGGTCACCTGCGACCACTGCTATGCACTTTATGAATACTCGGGGTGTGGATGCAAGCCTGAAGGAAAACACCCAACACTGGTAGTAGATTTGCTGAACCCAGAACCTCAGATAATGTCTGTGTAGGAGGGTGGATCAGCAAATGAGCGTTACCTCTTTGAGGTCTAGAGAACATAGCCAATTGTTCTTCTGAAGGTAAGGCAGAAGAGTTCCTAGGGAAATCATCTTGAATTTTTCTCACAAGGAACTGGTTGAGATCTCTAAGATCTAGAATAGATCTGAACCCTCCTGGTCTTCTTGGGAATGAGGAAGTAAGGAGAGTACCCTTGCCCTCTTGGGCGGGGGGGGGGGGGGGGCAACTATTTCTACAGCACCCGGAGTTAACAGGGCAGCCACTTCTATTGAAAGGAGGTTGACCTGTAAGGGGTTGACTGGATAATCCTTCATGAAGGCAGTGGGGAGAAAATCTTTGGAAATGCAGAAGATAACCCCATTGGATGATGTTGAGAGTCCATTGTTCTGATGTGACGAGATACTACCTGTTGGGGTAAGAACAAGTCTGCCTGCTATGTGAAGGGGCTAGGGACCCTGCAGAGGCAGAGTGGCTATGCTTTCTAGAAAGGAGTCAAAAACCAGGTGCTGACTGTAGTGGAGTAGCTGGTTGTAGCTTAGGTGCCTTGGCTTCTTAGGTTGACAAAGGCCCTGTTGCCTCTATTGTTGCTACTGAGATTGGTAAGCAACCTGAGGTGGAAAAGAAGGGTAATATCTCTTTTTTTTAGAAAAGAAAGATTTTTGGAATTGGCCTTCTTTCTGGAGGGGTCAGAAGTCTTTCAGGAGAGCCTTTTGGAGGGCGAGATCAACCGCCTCAAGCTCCCCAGCCTTTTCTCTCTAACCCTTTCCAAAGAGGTTTCCTCCAGAGCAGGGAATATTGGCTAATTTATCCTGAACCCATTGCTTGAGGTCTGATGCCTGGAGCCAGGCCATCTTACAAGCACAGATGCAGATTGATGAGACTCTGATGGAAGACTCAAAGGCACTGAGAAATGTTCTTGTAAAGAACTTAGATGTACTCTGATTTTGCTTGACTAAGGCCATGAATACATCTTGTTTGTCATCTTGAAGGAGAGGAGCAAGATTCTCCAAATCTCTGGAGATACATGCCCATGTAGAACATGTATGAAATGATCCTGGACATGAACATGCATGCCTGAAAACAGCGACACCCAAAGGCATAGAGAGCTCTAGCATCTTTGCCTGGAGGCACGGAGGAATGAGTCTTCAAACTCTTAATGTGTCAACATGGCCGATTCCATTACTTTGGAATGGTGTGGTAACGGAGGCTTTTGAAAGCCAGGAGATGACGAAACTTGGTATATGGTATCGAGCTGTTTGCTGATAGGCGGAACTATTGACGGGGCCTCCCACATATGTAGCATTAAATCCTGTAGGATTCGATGCAACGGTAAGGTGGCTGCCTCCTTGGGTGCTGAGGGGTACTGGAGGATTTCCAATTCCTAGGCCCTTGGTTCCATCTCCAATGTCACAGTCATCTGCAGACCTGTCACCATATCCCTAATGAAATCCTGAAAAGGCATGTCCTCTGGCATGGACAGACACTGCTTATAAGGAGGGGAATGGTCGGAAGGGACGTCCCAGGTAGCCCTGGATTCCTCCGATGTATCCTCAGAATCAGACGAGGAAAAAGTCCTATTCTGAAAGAAAGTCAAAGTATTGACGATCCCGTGCTGAAGTCGAGGACCAATGTCAATGTCAATGCTCAAGCACAGCTGTATCAGTACCACGAACTGAACAGACGATGCCGGTCGGTTTCAACGCTGGCATCAGAAGGAGAGGGCAGCATGGGACTGAAGTACTGATCTCGAGGTGAGAACCGGTGATGTGAAAGGATCGAAGTCTGGAATTAGCAGTAGAAGAGAAGGGCACAGACAGAAGCGATCTGCTAGAACAGCAGATTTCCTGAGAAGTGGTGTAGGGAGAGATAAGAGGAAAGGTCATGGAGATGCAGTAGAATGAGTGCACGTATAGGTCAGTAGAGAAGTTTGAACTGGATACAGAAATGGACAGAGAGCCAGTGAAGTGACTTGAGGGGTTATATAAGCATATTAAGGTTGGTGGAAGATTAGCCGCCGCACGGCTGAGTTTTGAACAGGTTGAAGGGGGAGAGATGATTCAGAGGAGGTTGCAATAGTCTAGGCGGGAGGTAACTAAAAAGAGTGGATCAGTGTTTTAGTCGTGTATTCAGAAAGGAAGGGGCAAATTTTGTTCATGCCTTTAGCTCATGCCTTTCCAGGTCAAAGTGAGTTCAACTATAGTACATTCAGGTAGAGTCCTTGGAGGTCTTACAATCTAAGTTTGTACCTAAGGCAATGGAGGGTTAAAGTGACTTGCCTATGGCTACAAGGAGCATGAGTAGGATTTAAACCCTGGCTTCCCTGGTTCTCAGTCTTCTGCTCCAACCATTAGGCTATTCCACCACTTTACCAAACTATACATCCAAAATCAAGCAAGAAAAACAGAGGCAAAGGCAGCAAACAGGAAAGAATCTACTGAAACCCCTCACAGAACAGAGAGAATGAAATCATACTCCATATATCCTAGCTTAGGAGTGAAACTCCTTACTGCCATGATATGCATAAAACTAACCAATTTGGAGACATTACCCTTGAGAGAAATAGATTCATAAGCAGGAGAGTCAAATAGAAGCATGTGCGACAGGTTTCACATATAGTAAAAACAAAAAAGGATCCCAGAGAACAATAATGTCAAGCAATAAAAATTGGCTGTATTTGAATCAAGAACTGGTTACAGGAAAGGGAAAAAGACCTTAAGTTTGGACATCAGGCCATTATTCCGGCCTCAAAATTAATAAAGATCTGAACTAAAAGAAAAATTCTTACCTGCAATGGCCTGTAGTGCAGATTTTGCATACGCTTGGTAGTTCTCCTCTGGGATGTCTCTATCCTTTTGGAGGTAGTGTCCAAAACAGAACACATACCCCAAATGAGGTCTCAACAATGATTTGTTGAGCAACATTACAGCCTCTACTTTTCATTGTTTCCTACCCGAAGGAAATGAAAAAAAATTATAAAAAAGGGGTTGAGAAATGTCCATGTGAGGGAAAAATAATCACCTACACTGGCTCCCCATCCACAGCAGAATGAGGTACAAGGTGGCACTAACAGTATTCAGGACAATCCTCCAGCTTTCTGCAGATTCTCTACAGGTCCTACTTGACAAACCTCAATGCCAGAGATTACGCAGAAGCACAAACCACTCTCTCCTCGCTTTACCTACCTCCATGACCTGCATCAGGCGCCTCCACCTCCAATAGAACTTTCCGCTTCTATGCTCCAACCATATGGAACTCACTACCCCCAGACCTTCGCTCCCTCACAGACAATGGAGACTTTTGCCAAAAGTTAAAGACTCTCCTCTTCCTGGAGTTTTTTGGCTGCCAATTAGCCGCACCTGAATAACCTCTCACACAGAACAGTGACCACAACAATGACCATAACTCATAACACCTGGCCACCAGACTCTTCACCAAGCCCACAAGCACATCACCCATACAGCGCACAGAGCAACCCACAGCTCTTTCCCTGCTGTTTCCACTTTGTATATTACTTTGTCCAGTTAGCTTTGTTCCAAGTTTTCAAGGTTTGCGCTCTACTGTTACCTTTTCAAATGTTCTATAGTTTAATTTGCTAAGAACTGTTCTATGTAACCTGCCATGACTAGTAGATACGGTGGTATAAAAGGGTTGCTAAATAAATAAATAAAAATTAAATGGAATGGGATGGGGAATCCAAGATGGCAGCATACTGATTTGGAGCAGCACAGCACCATGGTCATTATTGCCCCTATTATGTTTTCTCACATCTGATGGGAAGGAAAAGGAAATGCAAAGTCTGGAATACTCAACTGCTTCAACTTTCCAGACAGTGAAAATTGATGGATAATTTTGTTGCTTAGCCCACTGTAAGGATTTTATCTCTAGTTGGCTTAATGGGAGAGGTGGGGGCAGAAGTAGCCCTACTACTCTCCTCCGAGTTCTGCAGCTCTCTGATCCTAAAGATGCAAATGCAACTCATAAGGCCACTAGGAAGCCAGTGTGGCACTGCAACAAGACTACAGGCTATGCCTCAGCAGTCTCTGTGGCATTTCTCTTGTGCCCAGAAGGAGGGGTTGAGACAACTGCCAAGAACAGAACTGCACAGAGTGAGCATGATAATGAAGCCGTAGGTGTGCTGAGAGATGGATTACACAGGTACACTACCAAAAAACTGCCTCCAGTTTTGCAACTGATTCCTATAGATTTTGGGGTGCTGAATCCAGGAAAAATAGCCAAAATGTTCCATCACGTCACGTTTTCTTGCAAAATTATATTGTCTTACCCATTAATAAGGGGGGGATGTTCACCATAATTTCTTTTTAGCCGAACTGCAGTTTATTTTCTTGGCCTCAAAATAGAGGTTGTAATGGTTAACTAACTAGGAAATCAACTCCCTACATGATATTTTAGAGTGGTTTTTGGTATTCAGTATTTAACATTAACAGGCACAATTGGGAGGCGGGGGGCTAAATCCAGTTACTCGCGCGGCGCATGTATTTCCTGTTCGCATCTCGCCTCGTTCGCTCGCTCAATACAACGGTGGGTTTGCGACACTGACGTTCCTGTCCAAATTTCAGTTTCTTGCAAGTTCATTATTACCTTTGTTTGCTCAGTCGTAATCCAGCTTTATTCCGAAGTGGGTTCACTCTTGTAGTTTGCAGTGCTGTGTATTTTGTGAGGCTCACAGAGCCAGACAGGTTGCGTCAAACTCTCCGGACAGTTTTGTTTTTATTTGTGGGGAATATACCATGAAAAAGCGGCAGAGGAACCATTTCTGCATTTATTAAAAAAGTATATTTCGCCTATTTCGGTTTGAAGTTAGGCGATCAAGACAAACCGTGGGCTCCTCACAAAGTGTGCAAGACATCGTGAGGAAGATCTACGCTTATGGATGGAAAGGTAAAAAACAAGCATTTCGGTTCGGAATACCTATGATGTTGGCGTGAACAACCAGAGACCACAGCAGTGACTGCTATTTTTGCTCTTGCATTGTGAAGGGATACAACTTAAAAAATAAAACGTAATAAGTACCCCAACCTTCCACCGCAGCCAATTAGGTCTATGCCTCATAGCAACGGAAGTACCTTGGCCTGAACCAACCAAAAACTCTTTGGAGTCATATATGTGGTGGGGACGGTTTCTGATCATGATGGAGCTCATCAGATTGGCTTTATCCCGATGAGTCCATACTTCCGAGTTTGAAACTGAAACCAGATCCTAACCATGACATTTTCATACTGCAAGCTGCAATTGAAATGATTTAGTCCGGGATTTATGGGACTCCCAAAAGTGCTGCCCAAAACTGCTAGGTTCTCGGTTAAACAGAAACATCTATTGATCAACCAGGACAAAATTTTTATTGGTTACTGCAAACCGCGAGGAGACAACAATTTTGAAGTATTTCAGCAAAGAGGAAGATTTGGTTTGGTATTTGCAACAAAGATAAATATACGGAGTGAATGGCGGCTGCTTACATAGATTTTATAAACTCATAATGGTCGACACATTCGCATTCAGTTCCTACTTGCCAACTCTGTTATTCTCCCAGAAAATACGAGAATTGGCCCCAGGGGGTGGGGGGGTGGGGGGGGGGGGGAGGGGGGGGGGGGTGGGGGTGGGGGGGGGGGGGGGGGGGGGGGGGGGGGGGGGGGGTGTGGGGGGGGGGGGGGGGGGGGGGAGGGAGTGATTATTCTTCAACAGATTTTCGTAGATGCAAGATAAGGGGATGATATTGTGGAGACGTAAATTCTATCCATGCATTAGGGCACACATCCGTTTTCCCAAATATCCCTTCGTTCCTTTGCCTGGTGGGATAAGCCGAGGCTCACTGCGACCTACCCTGGGGAAAAAAAGACTGGGCCATTCGGGAGTATTTGAAATCCGGGAGAAAAATGTTTCTTCATGAGACAGCTTGGTGTACTACGTGATAAAATTCTATTACCACCATCTCCACTTAGTTGGGTCTTCATTACGCAAGGTTTCATCAAGTCCCTTCCACACGCTGGTGAGTGCTTGCGTTACCATTTGCTCAAAGTTCCCCCTACTTTCTGAAGCAAGCTAAAGTAAGGGTGTGATGTTGGCCCTGATATAAGCAACTCATTTCATATGAGCATTCGCTGACGATGTCTGAGAGGACAAAAAGAACCTGGATTCCTTCAAGATGTATGTTTTCTCAAACTTCTTGGGAACAGGCGGGATGCGAACTATAGGGATATTGTTTGCCAGGATGTCAATGACCTTCAAGAACAAGTGCTGTACATGAGCCTGCAAGTCCATTCTGCCCTCCCATGTGAACTACTTTCCTGCAACTGGGGGCGTAACAGTGAAGACCAAGTGATGAAGGTTTCACCAGGACAGTCAGGACGCAGCGAGAAGGTACCTAGGAATATGAACACCACTATGCTGCTGATTTTTGCTGGTTGCCGGCTGCGGGAAACCCCAGATGAAAAATACGCAAGGCAGCGCACCAAGAGAAGCACATTCGGGGGAAAACACGGCCACCAGAGATTGATTGTGCTCCAAGAATGCCTTTCAAAATCTAAACTGTGTTGCAAATATTGTGTATTTTACTACACTTTGACATAAAAAATTTCTATTTATAACCACCAGTGTCGGATTCTCATTATATTGAGAATTTTTATTTTCCCACCATCGGGGGTTTGTCTTTCTGTATTCAATGGTGCGGTTTGCGTTTTCTATTCTTACTACATACCTTACACATTTTTGCACATTTCTTTTGGCTATTGTCTGTGTCTAACCTCGCTCTTATATGCTCACATGTTTATTATGTGCACATGATATGTGTGCTTGTTTTTAAGTGGCAGACAATTTTGCATTTACCATCACGTTTGTTTGTTGACATTACTCCTAATATCTTTAATGTGCTGCCTTGTTAAAATTTTCTATTCTTTATTTGACTAACTACTACATTAGTATAAAGAATTCATCCAGAAACTTTTTATCCCAAAACACGATCGCACTCACTCTGCACGTTACCTCAAACTGCGTAAACCCAATGTTAGCAAAAAATCTGGACGTGATGGAGCAAATTGGTTACCAGATTTGGATTCAGCGCACCAAAAAACGTAAAAATCAATCGAAACATTAGAGGCAGTTTAAAAAAAATTTTTTTTTAGTGTACCTGTGTTATCAAACATTAGCTCAGTTCGAGCTCCATTGAGAATGGGACCTTCTGTGCAGATGAAGGGGCTGCAGGGAAGATGACCCTGGTGAGACTAAACATTTTAACTTACAATTTAGGATGATCTTGTTCTTTTTGGAAGATCCCTATCAAATCAGCTGTATGACATATCTGCTAAATTTGAGAACTTTAAATTCTCTATGAAAGAAATGGATAAGAGATAGTGGAGCTTAAAATAGAGTTCAAGAGACAGAAGAAAAATGTTCCTTACTGCAGGACAGATTTGAAACTTTCATCAAGGATTCTAATCTGGTGCAAATGAAGATTATAATATTGGAAAATACAGGGCACTGGTGTAACTTGTGTTTGCTAAATTTTTCTTGTGTTCCTACAAGCATCTCCCATTGAGATGTTTCAAGGGTATAAGACCACTGTTTTGAAAAGTCCACTGGACTATGTATCTCAGGGCAATTTCTCCAAATAGGTAAGTTTTGTGCATACCATGACAGTCATGAACTTTACCTTCTAAGCCAAGGTATGTGGAGTATGATCTCAGTTTCTCAAATTTACTGCTAATGTTCAGCATAGTACTTGCATCGTGCCAAAGAGACCCACCTCTCCTGGAGTTCGTAAGATGAATTTTATCAAGGTGTGCTTGGAAATTTTTCTTAATCAAGCCTTTGGCACCCAACATGATCTGAAATAACTGCATCTTTCTGCCACATTTTCTTGGTCTCAGACTGCATTTCCCTCTCAATGCAATTTACAGAATAGTCGCTTGGAATTGACACCCCTATAATCAATGATAAAGGAGAAGAACACCAGAATGGCATTATGTCTGGCTTTCTAGCATTCAGCTTTTTAATCAGTCAGAATGGGAGTATCCCAGGTGATCATCACTTCTTCATTTTCTGGAATTCTCTTAGGGTAATGATCCTGGTGCTTTTCAGGCACAGCGATGTTGTAGTGTTTACAGCGTTTCCAATGGATGAGGTGTGCTACTTTATAGTGCCTTTCTGTATAGAAATGTTCTGCCATCAGAACTTCACAGCCAGCTATGAGGTAAGTCACCATTTCCAGTCCTCTTTTACAGAATCAGCATGCTGTAAATCATCTCATCCATAATCTGCTGTCCTCCTTCAGCTCTAGGGATGTACAGTCTTGGCATACACAGATTCTTGTAAATTACTTCATGGGCATGGAGGAGTTTTCTTGTTTGCACATCCAGTTTTTCCAAGATCTTTAAGAGGCCAGTCTATAATCCCAAAGCTGTACGAGTATACAGGAATTGCCAGCTGATTGATAGCTTGTATATGATTCCGTGATGTTAAAGCACTTTTCTATAATGATTTTAATCTCCTGTAATATTCTTTACTGATCTTCTCTCAGTAATTTATGCTTGAGTGCCCTTTCATCCCTCTACTCAGAGATATTTATATATGCCTTCCTGTTATAGCTCGTTCCCTTCAACCAGAGATATTTTCCATTTTGCTGAATTTTCCTCTAAACAAAGTTGCCTTAGCTCATTTATCAAGAACAAACGTCATCAGAGAAGCTTTTTACCACATGGAGTTGCTCTGCTAATTGTTGGTCATTGGAACTATAGCTTCAGGTCTACACATAGTAAATGGGATGTTACCTCTGGGCTATTACCTTCTTTAAGATTCAGGCTAAGTCCGTATCCCAAAGAGTTAATGAGAGTACTCATTGGATTAAGCGTCATACAAAACAGAAGTGATGATAGGGATTGCTCCTCGGGGCAATTTCTCCAAATGGGTTAGATTTGCACATACAATGATAGTCATGAACCTCACTTCTAAGCCAGGGTATGTGGAGTATGGTCCCAGTCTCTCAAGAGAGCCTCCTAGAGTTCATAAGATATAACATGTATGGGTAATTTATCAAGGTGATCTTGGAAATTCATCTTAATCCTTTGGGAAGAGCTTTTTACCTTCTACGGCCTGAAAGGAAAGAAGCTAAAGATGCAGTTCAGGCAGGTCAATAGATAGTACTGAGCAAACATCCTTGGAAAGATCGTTCACTTATTCAGGGAGAGAATCTAATATGTTTGTTGCTTTCATCATTTCTTCCACTTCAGGTGATTCTGGAATATCCTTTAGTGGAATATCCTCTTGTGTTTCTTCATACGCTTTACCCGGCAGAATCACCCATTCTTGAATAATTTTTTTGGTAACTATCTTCTCCCCCTGGTTCCTTTCTTTTGTATTTTCAGAATCATCCCTTTCAAGTTCCTCCCAGTATTCCTCAAGAGAGGCCAGCTATTCATCATCTTCGAGCAACCTTCCACATTGTATTAGTCAACAATAAAGTTGTTCCACCAGTATTCTCTCCTTGTAGTGCTATTCCTCAAGCACTTCCAGAAAATTATTTAGTTGTTCCAGAGGAGTTGTTGTTAAGTGCCGTCGGAGTCGGTGTCGACTCATGGCGACCCTCTTATGTTTTCAATATTTCTAATAGTGTACTTGGATTCCTTCAAACTGACAAACTTTCTTTTATTCAAGCAACAGGATCTCCTCCAACACCAGCCTGGATATGAACTTTAATCATGCCCAAATCTGTCTCAGATGCCAAACTCTTTTCTTTGCATACTTTTAGAAATCTTGTAAATTTTCTCAAGTACTTGGCTCATACACTCAAGCCATGGTTCAGGGGGGTATGAGCTCCAGAAACCCCAAAGCCTCCCAGTCAGAGAAACAGGAAGTACCACCTTGGGACTCACTTTCTCGAAACCCACAATAAAACATTCACCAGAATAATTCTTTTATTATCACCAGAGTATTCATTCAAAATAAGTCCCGGGAAAGTCTCTCAGTTTCAAATAACTGGGGTCATTACTCAGGGATAGTCTACCCAGTTACACCCTTCTCATCTTTCATAAGGCCCTTATGCTGTCCCATGACGCCACATGTAAATTAACGCCACAGTCTCTGTTGGATTAAAAAGTTTCTCTAGGAAGGTGTATTTAAAATCACAGCAACCGGGTTTTAAGATGGTAATAATCCAAACACTCTCAAAGAGTGATGCTTGGAACACAGAAAAACCTAGACTTCCCAGGGACATGCTTTCTTCCCACTGCCCTCCTAAAGGAAGAAATGTTCCACAATACTATAACCCTACAACTTTCCCACCACCCCGCTATCTGCTCCAAACCCCAAACCACTCTCACAATTGCCCCACTACCAAACTGTCCCATTTCCTCAAAAAACTGCTATTGCTCCATAATGCCACAAACTGCTTCCCCACCCCCCCCCCCCCGAACGCCACACCACAACCCTAAAAATCTAGGTAATATCAATGAATGATTTTTATAATTACGTTTCTAGATTTAAGAGCCACACATACTTTAAAAAAATAAAAGCCCAACATTCAAAACATACCCTAGCACTGTAACACTAAGAGAAACACTAATACAGATAACACAAGCCATGTACTCCATTCTTTCCCCCACTTGTTATTAGTGAAACCTCTCGCTGAGCACTCTACACCATCTTGAGATCAGAGGAAGAACAGATATGGATGGCAAAATATTTTCATTCTAAGTTACACTTAGTAGTGTGCTTGCCATGTTACTCCACCAACTACTCCTGGGGGAATTCTGTACAATTGGCAATGCAGAATTTGCACTGCATTCCTCAGCAGTGAAGATTTTCACTCTTTGTCTGCAGAAAACATTGCATGCAGTGATCCAGATCATCAAGCCATGGGAGAAAGATAAGCCTAAGAGCAGCCAAACCTACTGGTGGAGGAGGAGCATATCTATTTAGCTTAGAGAACTCATAGAAACATAGAAACATGATGACAGAAAAAGACCACATGGCCTATCTAGTCTGTCCTTCCATATCAACAACTACAACAGTCCACTTTTTACCTTTAGAGATCCTCTGTGTTGGTCCCATGCTTTTTTGAATTCAGTTACTGTCCTCATCTCTACCACCTCCACTTGGATACTATTCCATGGATCCACTACTCTTTCCGTAAAGAAATATTTCCGCATATCACTCCTGAATCTATCCCCCTTCACCCTCATTCCATGTCCCCTCGTAGCAGAACTTGCTTTCAATTGAAAGAGGCTCTCTCCCTGAACATTTATGCCACGGAGATATTTAAACATCTCAATCATATCACCTCTATCCCGCCTTTCCTCTAAGGTGTACATATTAAGATCCTTAAGTCTGTCCTCATATGCTTTATAATGAAGCCCACTAATCATTTTAGTAGCCACCCTCTGCACCGACTCCATCCTGTTCACATCCTTTTCAAGGTGCAGTCTCCAGAATTGCACACTATACTCCAAATGAGGTCGCACCAAAGACTTATACAGAGGCATTATCACCTCCTTTTTTCTGCTAGCCATTCCTCTCCGTATGCACCCAAGCATCCTTCTAGCTTTTGCCATCGCCTTTTCTACCTGTTTAGCTACTTTAAGATCATCAGACACAACCACGCCTAGGTCCCGCTCTTCTTTAGTGGACAAAAGTACTTCACCTCCTATACTGTATTGCTCCCTTGGATTGCTGCAGCCCAAATGCATGACCTTACATTTTTTTAACATTAAATCCCAGATGCCAAATTCTAGACCATTCTTCAAGCTTAGCTAGATCCCTCCTCATGTTATCTACACCTTCCTGGGTGTCTACTCTATTGCAGATTTTGGTATCATCTGCAAAGAGGCAAACCTTACCCGACAGCCCTTCCGCTATATCACTAACAAAGATGTTAAAAAGAATCGGACCAAGGACAGATCCCTGGGGCACACCACTGGTAACATCCTTCTCCTCAGAGTGAGCTCCATTTATTGTACTCTTTGTCGCCTCCCACCCAACCAATTTCTAACCCAAGCAGTAACTTTAGGGTCTGGTGCTCAATTTGTTTATAAGTCGCCTGTGAGGAACAGTGTCAAAGGCTTTACTGAAATCTAAATACACCACATCTAGAGCTCTCCCTCGGTCCAACTCCCTGGTCACCCAGTCAAAGAAATCAATCAGATTTGTCTGACAAGATCTGCCTCTGGTGAATCCATGCTGCCTCGGATCCTGTAATCCGCTGGACTCCAGAAACCTCACTATTTTCTCTTTCAGCAGCGTTTCCAATAATTTACTCACCACCGAAGTTAAACTAACCGGCCTGTCGTTTTCAACCACATCCTTACTTCCGCTTTTGTGTAAAGGCACCACATGAGCCTCTCTCCAGTCCTTTGGCACCACTCCCGACTCCAACGAGGCACTGAAAAGGTCAGTCAGTGGAGTTGCTAGAACGTCCCCAAGTTCCCTCAGTATTCTAGGGTGTATCCCATCCGGTCCCATCGCTTTGTCTACTTTAAGTTGAGCTAGTTTCTCACGAACACAGTCTTCTGAAAATTGTTCAAGATGTCCCTCGCTTCTGTTCCTATTTGTGGGTGTTTTCTGAGGTCCTGCTCCTGGTTCTTCATCTGTGAACACAGAACAAAAATATTTGTTAAGCAATTCCGCTTTATCCTTATCAGCTTCTACATATTCCCCCCCTGCACCCTTGAGTCTGACAATACCACTTTTGCCCTTCCTCTTCTCACTAATATATCTGAAAAATGTCGTATCCCCCCATTTTATTGCATTGGCTATTTCCTCCTCCTTTTGAATCTTTGCCTTCTTGACTACTTTGCTAGCTTCTCTAAGTTTTTCCAAATACAGATGCCTGTCTTCCTCTCTCTGTGATCTCTTGTATTTCATGAAGGCCTCCCTCTTTTTCTTCACTTTTTCAGCTACTTCCTTCGAAAACCATAGCGGTCTCCTTTTCCTTTTGCCTTTATTTACCATTTTAACAAAAAGGTTGGTTGCCCTTAAAATACCCCCTTTCAGTTTTGCCCACTGTTTTTCTACATCCCCCAGCTGTTCCCATCCCACTAACGACTCCCTGAGGTATTGGCCCATCTTCGCAAAGTTAGTCTTCCCAAAGTCTAAGATCCTCACCTTGGAATGGATTCTAACAGCCCTAGTTCTAATACTGAACCACACCATCTGGTAATCACTGGATGCAAAATGATCTCCCACTACAACATCAGAAACACTTTCACCATTGGTAAGCATGAAGTCCAGTACGGCCCCTTCACGTGTGGGGTCTGTTACCAATTGCCTGAATAGTTCTCCCTGTAGAGAAACCAGGATCTCCTTACTTCTAGATGATACTGCAGCAGGAATGTGCCAATCAACATCTGGCATGTTGAAATCTCCTATCAGTAGCACTTCCCCTTTCCTAGCAATGCTGCGTATGTCTTCAATTAACTCTCTGTCCACCTCTTCCTCTTGTGAGGGAGGTCTGTATATCACACTAATGCAAATAGATTTCTCTTTCCCTCTTTCTAGTTTAACCCACAATGCCTCCTCTCTCCCTTTTAAGCTCCGTAATTCCAAAGCTTTAATAGTAGTTTTTACATATAGTGCCACTCCTCCTCCCCTTCTTCCTACCCTGTCCTTTCTGAATAAAGTATAGCCGGGTAGAGTTACATCCCAGTCATGGTTTTCTGTGAACCATGTTTCTGTAACTGCCACTAAATCCAAGTCAGCCACTCCCACCAAAGCTTCAACATCAGGGATCTTATTTCCCTTGCTACGGGCATTTATACACACTGCTTTCCATATGTTACCCCTGTTACCCATTTCCATAAAGATATTTAATGTATCACTTACCTGGGGGCTTTCACTTACCTGGGGGCTTTCTTCACCTATCCCCAACAAATCTAGTTTAAAGCCCTCTTCAGTAGATTAGCCAGTTTACTACCGAAGATGCGTTGACCTTTCTTGGACAGATGGATGCCATCTCTGCTCTGCAAACCTTGGAACAGCATTCCATGGTCTAGGAAACCAAAATGCTCTCGATGACACCATTCACGCAGCCATGCATTCATCTCCAGGATGCGAGCCTCTCTGCCTTGGCCTTTACCCTCAACAGGGAGGATTGAAGAGAACACCACCTGTGCACCTAACTGCTTCACCCTCTGTCCCAGAGCCATGAAGTCACTTTTGATATGTTCCGAGGTATACCTGGCAGTATCATTTGTTCCAACATGGATTAGCAACATTGGGTAATAGTCAGTGG
Source organism: Ichthyophis bannanicus (assembly GCA_033557465.1). Classification (NCBI taxonomy): domain Eukaryota; kingdom Metazoa; phylum Chordata; class Amphibia; order Gymnophiona; family Ichthyophiidae; genus Ichthyophis; species Ichthyophis bannanicus. The sequence continues at coordinate 1,175,607,028 of CM066031.1, forward strand.
TCTTGATGAGTCTCGGCAAACTCTCCATAACATCTTGGATGCGTCAAAGGAGTCCAAGTGCAGCCAAGCCCATAGGAGGAGGAGAAGGAAAAGACCTGATTTAGCAGCCCACTGGAACAAGAGGGACAAAGGAACAGCCTAGTTTGCTACCATGGTTTCAAGAAGTCGGCTCCGTGGGAACTCATGGGTGGAGGAAGCACAGGTTCCTCCTCTCAAGGTGACATGCAGCTGAAGTAAGGGAGGGGAGGAAGAGCCAGTGCTGGTGCATGACAGCCGAAGAGCCAGCAATAGCAGACTATAGCAATACATGCCAGGAGGCTGGCAGTTAGGGTCTTCAGCCTGCAGCAGTTGTCTTCCTTGCACTGGTGCTCCAAAGCCATTTGCCCTGCTGTTCTCCCCCCCCCTCCCCCTGTCCGTTCTGGATCCATTTGAACCTTCAAAACACTAGGGTATTTTTTAACCCTTTTTCCTCTCTCTCTTCTTATCTGGTGTCCTCTTCCTCTCCAACTGCGAGTCTGACATCCCTTTCAATCTCACACCTTCTACCCCTTCCTATCCACTCCCCAATCCCAGGTTTCTATTGCTTCCCCCCCCCCCAGCTCCCCAATATCTGAGACTCTGCATCATCCCCTCTCCCCCTCATATAATGTTAATACCAAAGAAGCAGCCCTTTGTACAGTTGGGAGGGGGGAATGACAGACAGACCTGTTATGTTTTTTTGAAGGAGTGAATAAACAGGTGGACAAAGGTGAGTCGGTTGATATTGTGTATCTGGACTTTCAGAAAGCCTTTGACAAGGTCCCTCATGAGAGACTGTTGGCAAAACTAAAGAGTCATGGGATAGGAGGCAGTGTACTATTGTGGATCAGGAACTGGTTAAAAGATAGAAAGCAGAGGGTAGGGCTAAATGGCCAATTTTCCCAATGGAGAAAGGTGAATAGTGGTGTACCCCAGGGATCTGTGCTGGGTCCGCTGCTTTTTGACATATTCATAAATGACCTGGAAAGTGGAATAACGAGTGAGGTTATCAAATTTGCAGATGACACAAAACTATTTAAAGTTGTTAAAACCCAGGAGGATTGTGGAAAATTGCAAGAGGATCTTGATAAATTGGAAGACTGGGCACCAAAATGGCAGATGAAATTTAATGTGGAGAAGTGCAAGGTTATGCACCTAGGGAAGAACAACCCAAACTATGGTTACACGATGCAAGGTTCCACATTAGGAACCACCACTCAGGAAAAAGATTTAGGCGTCATTGTGGATACCATGTTAAAACCCTCGGCCCAGTGTGCAGCGGCGGCCAAGAGAGCAAATAGAATGCTAGGTATGATAAGGAAAGGAATGGAAATAAAACAAAAGATATTATAATGCCTCTATATCGTTCCATGGTGAGACCGCACCTTGAATATTGTGTGCAATTCTGGTCGCCGTATCTTAAAAAGGATATCGCGATTTTAGAAAAGGTTCAGAGAAGAGCCACCACATGGTAAAGGGGATGGAAGGATACTCCTATGAAGAAAGGCTAAAAAGGTTAGGGCTCTTTAACCTGGAAAAGAGACGGCTGAGGGGAGATATGATAGAAGTCTATAAATTAATGAACGGAGTGGAACGGGTAAACGTAGATCGATTGTTTACCTTATCAGAATATAGAAAGACTAGGGGACATGCAATGAAGCTACAGGGTAAACTAATTAAGACTAATAAAAGAAAATATTTTTTCACTCAACGTGTAATCAAACTCTGGAATTTGTTACCGGAGGATGTAGTAAAGGCTGTTAGTGTAGCTGGGTTTAAAAAAGGTTTGGACAAGTTCCTGGAGGAAAGGTCAATAAACCATTATTAAGAAGGGACCCAGGATATCAATGCTTGAACCAATACAAGCATTGTGGAACCTGTGTCCCTTGGGGAAACTGCTAGGTACGTATGACCTAGATTGGCCACTGTTGGAAACAGAATACTGGGCTTGATGGACCTTGGTCTGACCCAGTATGGCATATCTTATGTTCTTATGTTCTTATGACAAGAAGGGGCCCAGTGACCTGCAATCAAGAGGCGAGGAAGGTTATAGGCTACTTGAGGCAGTGAAATTAAAATACTGAATCATACTGAAATTTGGGATAATTGCAAAAAGTAATGTGCTATTTTTGACAAATATGTAGAATTCTGCCAAAATTACCAATTGTGTTTGCAGAATTTTGAATTTCTTTGCACAAAGCTCTCCCAGGTTTAAGCAACCAATCTGGAAATAAAGAAGTCAATAAACAAGTTGTATGTGACATCTTCTTTTGGACCAGCTCAAAACACTTGTGACAATTTTTGAGAAGTTACACACCCTCATACCTATGCAGAATGATATGAAGAAATGATTTAAGAACTATGTTAACCGAATACACAGCACTATAGGCTGAATTCTATCTGTGTTTTCAAAGGTGAAACAAGCTGTAATGAAAACAGATGGAGATGTAGAAATAATGTGTTTAGCCAAAGGCAATAAGCTAGTCATAAATGTATTAAATTAATCCAATGAAAAAAGTGCCACCCACAACTTGTGGATTTACATTTACTTCTGCGGGTCTCAATTATTCAACTCAGAGAGCGCAATAAAATCCTTATAAGCAGCAGGACCACAGCTGTGGTATCTATTTTCAAAAAGGTAGTACATTATTTTTATCAGCTTTAAACATCTTAAAATTAGAATGCACATTAATTATAGACAAATTTCAGCTAAAGTTAAGTACCATAATATCATGGTGTTTTTTCACAGGGTAAATAGCACTGAAGAACAATGAGGCACACATGAGATGAGCCTTATGGAGGTAAAACCCCTTTTTCGATACCCCATATACCCTTATCACTGAAAATTTGATGCTTTAAAAATCCTCAAAGTGTTCCCCTCACAGTCATTATGTTCTGTTGGAGATATAAGAGGTAGGACCTAGGTGGGATGGTCGGATCAGTGTTTAATTATGTTGTAATCTGCCTTATTCAGAAAATCTGTAAAGTGCAGAATATAAATGTGATTATTACATTAACTGCATTCCACAGCATGCAAAGGAATTTGATTCTTCTCTATGGTACTGATGGGCTACTTCTTTCAGGCTCATGCCACAATGCATCAGGATGTCTCAGGAGGTCTCAGCTAACCTGCTAATTCTTTCTGGAATATCAGTGATGGTTATGAACGCAGCATAAATATATTTAGCTCCACAAGTTGCACCCCTCACCCCCCTCATCCTGGTGCTGCTAGGATAGGGTTAAACTCAGGGGCAGCTCAAGGCAAACTGCCCCCTGAGGCGAGGGATGAGATGGCGCCCCCTGCCTGGAGTGAGGGGGGGGGAGGCCTTCCTCAAAACTCCAATCAGGGAATGAATCAAACCTAAAAGCCGATTAGACAATGTGGAGGAAATGCAAAATGTTCACACACCAATGAACTAAAAGAGTGAGAACCATAGCACAGTTTAAAACACCAAATTATAACTCATTTTTATTTTGTTATAAACTGCATTATGCTTCCTGCTTTTACTTTTTGAACGTATATTTTCCATTCCCAAAACCCCTCCCGCAACAATGGGTGCAGAGCAGAACTAGGACATTCATCCACAGAACTCAATATCTCATTTCCATGGCCTCTATACCAGTTCACTGGGGCTGGCGGCCTGTTCTTTCTCCCACCCCACCCTCCTTTTCAGGCCATCATGCACGTAACCTCTCTAACTTGATTCATTGCTCTACTCATTCTTCTGCCTCCTCTTCCCCCCAGTCCCTCCTGCTCCTTCAGCTTGCTCTTTTGAACTGTCGCTCCATCCGTTCCAAAACTTTACTGGCTCATGATTTCATCTCCCAACACTCCCTTGACATCCCTAACAGAAACTTGGTTGAGGGACGGTGAAGAGCCCCTCCTCAACCGCTGCCTGCCCCCAGGCTACTCTGCCTTGTCCACCACTCGTCGGGGCAGGAGCGGCGGAGGTGTTGCAGTTCTTTACCGTTCCTCCCTCTCTCTTCAGGAAATGACCTTCCCCTGCTCTGCACTATCCTGAGTCCCTGCTTCTTTGCCTAGGCACTTCCCCCTCCTTCTACTTTCTTCTTATTTATGCCCCCCGTCTCAGTCCGCCCAACTGTGGGATTCCCTTCTGTCTACCCTTTCCGAGGCATCTCTTCTCTACCCTCACTTTCTGATCCTAGGGGACTTTAACGTTCACATTGATTCCCCCTCCACCCCCCCATGAACTAGCTTTCCTGACCCATTTGTCTGATCTTTCCCTTAGTCAATTCGTCTCCTTACCCACTCACTCTGCAGGGCATTCTTTAGATCTCCTTATCTCTCATATCTCCTCATCTTTCATTCCCTCCTCCCTTACCTCCCCCCCCCCCTATCTCTCCCCTGGTCTGATCATTCTTGCCTCCTCTTCTCACTTCCTATTTCTTCACCTCCCCTGACCCTTTCCCTTCCCTTACCTCCAATCCTGGCCCTGCCCCTCCCTCCTATTCCTGCTGTATTAATGCCAACCCCTCCTCCAGTTCCCATCCTTGGATACCTTCTTTCCTTCTGATTTCCACCTTCTCCCGGCTGACTCTCAGGTGAACACCTGTAATGTGACTCTCTCCTCTGCACTCGATACTCTTGCCCCTCTTCACCCCCGTCGCGCTTCTCGTATCCCCACTCGTCACCCCTGGTCTTTTTCTCCACCGTAGATGTCTTCGTCGGGCAGAGCATCTCTGGCGAAAACATCCCTGTTCCTCCAACTTGCTTTACTTTTGTCATTGTCATCACCACTACTGTGCTCTTCTTCATTCTGCCAAACAGGATTACTATTCTAAACTCATTTCCTCCTCTGCTAATTCTTCTTGTTAACTGTACTCTGTCCTTCGCTCCCTCTCAGCTCCACACTCCTCTCCTGTTCCATCTTCCTCCCTCTCCTCCCCCGATCCCACCACCTTAGCGCCGCATTTTTCTTCCAAAGTTCTCTCTCTTCACCTTTCCTTTTCCTCTTGCCCCCTCCTCTCCAACACTCCCTCCTCTGGTTTCAACCCTTTCCTCTCCCCCTCCCTCCTCCTCTGCCTTTCCTTCCCTTTCTCATCGTTGGTCTACTTTTGAACCAATCACTATTTCAACACTTACTAAAGTCTTTGCTTCCTCTCAGAAAACCACCTGCCCCACTGACCCTATTCCTTCTCAATGGTTACTGGAATCTTCCCTTGCTCTCTCCCCTTTTATTCTTTCTATTTTCAATTCTAGCTTAACCTCTGGTATTTTCCCTTCCCCTTGGAAGCACGCTTTGGTTCGCCCCATCCTAAAGAAAGGCTCCCTATATCCCTCTTCCCCCTCCTAACTGGCGCCCCATTTCTAATCTTCCCTTCCTTTGTAAACTCTTAGAAAAATTGGTCTTCTCTCAACTTTCATCTCACCTTGAGGCTTCTCTTACCCTTCACCCCTGACAATCTGATTTTCGCCCCTGTCACAGCACGGAATCTGTTCTCCTCTCACTCCTTAATGAATTACATGCTGCTCACGATCACGGTTCTTTTTGTCTTGGTGTTTCACTGGATCTTTCTGCTGCTTTCAACCTGGTGGATCATCATACTCTCTTGGGCCGTCTTCAGGATGCCGGCCTCTCCGGTCTGGTTTTGCAATGGTTTCGCTCTTTCCTTTCATGTCGTTCTATCTGGTTCTACTTCCTCCCCCTCCACTCCCCTCCCCTGTGGTGTTCCCCAAGGTTCTGTTCTTGCCCCTCTTCTTTTCAACGTTTTTCTGGCCCCCCTCACTCTTCTAACCCAACAACATGGTGTTTCCGCTTACTATTACACCGATGATATTTTCCTTCATCACACTGACTCCTCTGCTCCGGATATTACTCCCCTCAATGACTGTCTTTCCTCTGTTGCCTCCTGGCTCTCTTCTAAACTTTCTCCACATCAATCTCACAAAAACCTCAGCGATCTGGTTCACCTTTGGATGTCCCCCCTCCCCCTTCACCTCTGCTTTCCTCTACACCTATCCCTATGGTTTCTTCTCTAAGGTATTTGAGTGTCACTCTCGATTCATCCCTCTCTTTTAAAGGTCACATTTCCTCTGTTGTCAAATGTTCTTTTTTCGCCCTAAAACAACTTTGCGCTGTTCGTCCTTTTCTTTCCTCCTCCTCCATGACTACACTGCTCTTTTCCCTGGTTTTTTCACGTCTCGACTATTGTAACGTTTCTCTGGCCGGTCTCCCTCAATACCAGCTCTTCAAAACACTGCTGTCTGTATCCTGACTCAAGCTTCCCGCTTTGATCACGTCACTCCTCTTCTTCTGCACCAGCACTGGCTCCCGATCACCTATTGAATACAGTTCGAGATCCTCATTTTTGTTCATAGAGCTATCCACACTGGTATCCCTCTTTACCTCACTGATCAGCTTCACCTCCACACCCCTCACCGTTCTCTCCGATCCATTCACATCAACCGCATGGTTCCTTCCCTCCCCATCTCAGGCTCACTTGGAATCCACCTGGTCCTCAGCTTTCTACTTCCTCGGCCCAAGACTCTGGAACTCGCTCCCTCCAGCCCTTCAACTAGACTCCTCTTAAATCTTTTAAAACACAACTGAAAACTCACCTCTTCTGTGCAGCCTTCGACCTCCCTCCCCCTCTCCTTTCCCACCCCCTTTGCTGACCTATAGCTCCACTTCTTCCTCTGCCCGTCTCCCTCCCTTCCAAAAAATATGTCTCCTTAGTTTCCCTCTTTACCTTCCCTCCCCATTGTTGTTCTTTGTCTTTGTCTCTACCTACTGTTCTACTCTTCCCTCTCTATCACTGTCTGTCTCAACCTATTCTTTTAGAAGTTTTTATGGCATTCATTTTCTCTTTCTGCAGCATTTTTTTTTTAATTCTTAAGTTTTATTTTGGTTGTAAACCACCCAGATACTTTTGTAATGGACGGTATATAAAGTTTTAAATAAACAAACATCTAAAAATAAAAAAAGAAATATATATGATTCTAGTTATTTCACTAACAAACCTTGTCCAGTACCAGCCATATTGTGAACTAGTACAAAACCCTACAACAAAGTCACTGAGGATTTATAGAGCAAATCTACCATACCAGCATCAACTTCCATAACTCAAATAAGGAGCCTACCCAAAAAAAGCAGCACTGTAATTATTGCAGCGGGCCCTGGAACGTCCAACGCCTATTTGAAAAGCTGAACAATTCAGACTACTACAGTACAGATCCCTATGTAGAAACTCTATGTTAACAGAACACCTGGCCTTGGTCACACACTCAGAATACAAAACCTCACCAAGTATAGAATAAGTGACCATAACCTAAAAATAAACATATGCAGATAAAAATTAAACTGCAATCCCAAGAAGCCAGATTCTGCATACAATGCAACACCAGAGGAAAAAAAAAAAAAGAGATGCATTTCCCTGTACTGTATAAAATATAAGGATAGCACCAAGTCCGATCACTAAATTGAAAATAAAATTGTCTTCTACTTTCGTTTTCTGACCATATTATTCTCTGATCATGCTAGTCCTAATCAAAGGTTTCTACTTTCCTCCACCTCCCAATGCTCCCCCTGCCTACTTCCCCCCAGGGGCTGCCTGAGGGTGATGTGGGGCCATGTGTGGAAACTCATTGTGGCATCATTTGCATAACTTTAGTATGCTTTATTTTAAAATGTATATGCCACCCATCAAAAATCTTAGGTGGCTTCCAAACATACATATGCAATTTAGTAAAACAGATGTTACAATAAAATAAATATAATAAACATTAAATTTGATTAATGAAAACCCCTCCCCCCAATCAAACCATTATAGATATCTGCACATCAGATTTATTTTGCTATGACCAGATTATTGTTGAGGAGGGAAGATATAAATTGTGAAAACTAATCCTGGTAGCCATGAATTCAAAGGCTGGCTTGGATTGTGCTAGAGCTGCAAAAGACGGAACAGAGGAAAAAGCCACAGCCACACCAGAATAATCTTCATGCAAGTGATATTATTTGGTGACCCGACTTGGACAGGTTTCGGCATTCAGATGCGCTTGTGCAAGGTTGATGGTAAGGTTTGAGTGCCGCTGATTGTCGTATTAAGGTTATGATTAATCCTTCAACAACATTCCTCATTGTCATTAGATGTTTCCATACTATCAGACTGACCCCTGATGCAAGCCTGAGTGTTGAAACTTGGCCAAGTCGGGTCACCAAATAATAACCACTTCTATGAAGATTATTCTGGTGTGGCTGTGACTTTGTTTCCTCCGCTCTGTATTTGGTTAGTACTGACTGCGGAGTATCCTTCTCCTCTGTTGGCTAGAACTGGAAAAGTTCAGAACTGAGCAGCAGTAAAGCTAACAGGTTACTAAACAAAATTAAACTGAGACATTTCCTTAAAATGTGAAATTTCCTTGAATGTGAGCTGACAAAATTTAAATTTCAGTTTGGCAGCATAAAGAACGCAAAACTACAAATCTCAAAGACAAACCATATTCCAGTACCCCTCAACCAACACCCTACAGTTGACTACACCAAGAAACCAAGAAACTAGAGTACAGGGCACATAGAGCAAATCTACTATTCCATAACAGCACCAACTTCTGAAACTCAAATATGGAGTATATCCAGAAAAGGGCAGCACCATAAATATTACAGTGGACCTTAGAATAGCTATATTCCTATTCAGAAAACTGGATTACTACAGCTCCCTACATAGAAACTCCATGCTAACAGAACATGTAGCCTCAGTCACACATGCAGAACAGAGTTAGATCTTCACCAAGTAGGAACTACATTAATACAAACTGAAAACAGACAGACATACGTAGACAAAAAAAAATGTAGACAAAACTTAGGTTTACAGGATTTCTCTCCCAAAATTATACATTACTCCAGAGTGAGATGAGAGAAAGAACTCACATGCAGGCATCTGCATTGTCAGCAGAAACTAACATAATGGATCAGCACAAGCAGCATGAGTGTAACTACTGCTATCTCAATGCGTGGCCTTAGTTGCACCGGCAGCCGTTTTGCCACGTTGAAATGCGGTAACTGCAGGGGGATGTAATTGCCTACAGCCCTGTGTAATCAGACTTTGGAATTCGTTACCGGAGGATACAGTAAAAGCTGTTAGAGCTGCTGGGTTTAAAAAAAGTTTGGACAAGTTCCACCTCTTTCCTCTTCAGTCAATTCAACACTCCGCTGCTCGACTCATTTTCCGCCAGTCTCGTTTTTCCCACATCACTCCTCTCCTCATGTCGCTTCATTGGCTTCCCATCAGTCTCCGTATCCAATTTAAACTTCTCCTCCTGACCTATAAATGTATTCACTCTTCTGCCCCCCAGTACCTTTCATCTCTCATCTTTCCTTACACCCCCTCTCGGTTGCTTCGCTCTTCTAACAGTCTTCATTTATCTGTGCCCTTTACTCGTACTGCCAATTCCAGCCTTCGCTCCTTCCAACTGGCAGCACCCTTTGCTTGGAATAGTCTTCCTATCTCTGTGCACCAGGCGTCCTTCCTGGCCATTTTCAAGTACAGACTAAAATCCCACCTCTTCACTATTGCTTTCCGTTCCTGTCTTACCCTATCTTGATCTCTCTATCAACATTTGCTTACTTTGTCCCATAAATTTTTGTTATTTGTATTATGTAACTTATTTTGTTTTCTGTCTTATTAGATTGTGAGCTCTGATGAGCAGGGACTGTCTCTCTTCTATGTTTGTACAGCGCTTCGTATGTTGCGGTGCTTTATAAGTCTTTATTAATAATAATAATAATAATAATAATACTAGGAAAGGCCAATAAACCATTATTAAAAAGGACCTGGGAAATCCACTGCTTGCCCCAGGACAAGCACTGTGGAACCTGTGTCCCTTTTTGGGAAACTGCCAGGTATTTATGACCTGGATTGGCCACTGCTGGAAACAGGATACTAGGCTTGATGGACCTTAAGTCTGACCCAGTATGGCATTTCTTATGTTCATATGTTACCAGCGCAGAGCTTAGGAAACATGCTGCTAAATATACCAAACAAGAGGGGCTCAACAGCACCCATGCAGCACCTCCCACTGCCACAAAAACAGGAGTGGCACCAACACAGCACGTCCCAACCTCCGAAAAACAAGAGGGATTTTGTGACCAACATAACATCTCCCACTCCAACATAAACACCAAGAAGGGATTGGCAAGGCCAACATAATTCCTGAAACTGCACACTGGACCAACATGGTGTTACTGTAAATATATATTTTGCAAAAAGCAAAGGAAACGCAAGATGCTCGCACATCAAGGAACTAAAAGAAAAAGTGAGAACCATAGCACATTTTATAATACCAAATTATAAAATTATAACTCATTTTATTTATTTATAAACTGCGTTATGGTTCTCACGTTTTCTTTTTTGATATTCGTATAGTCCACATCCACAGAAACCTCTCCTTATGGGTACAGAGCAGAAGACAGACATTCACCCACAGAACTCAATATATTAAAAAAAAAAAATCTGATTCTGGTCATCTCACTAATGACACCAAACATGCTCCACTACCTTGCACATTGTGAATTAATATAAAACCCTACAAAATTTACGAAACCAAATCTACCATACCATTCCAACATAAAAACTTTCAAAAATCATACAAGGGGCCTCCCTAAAAAAAGCAGCACTATAAATTCTGCAGCGGGCCCTAGCACATTCATACACCTATTTGAAAAGCTGAACAAGTTAAATTACTGAAGTACAGATCCTTACGTACAAACTCCGTGTTAACAGAACGCCTGCCCTCAGTCACAAACTCAGAACACAGACCCTCAATAAGTACAGAATAAGTGACCACAACCTAAAGTAAAAAATAAAAATCTGTAGACAAAAAATAAATTAAAACCCCAAGAAGCCAGACTCCACAGGTGGAGCAACAGAGTAAAAAAAGAGATGCAGTTCCCCATACTGTGTAAAATATCAAGATAGCGCAACGTCCAATCACTAAACTGAAAATAAAATTGTTTTTTATACCTTTGTCATCTGACCATTTTATTCTGATCATGCTAGTCCTGATTTGAGGCTTCTGCTTTCTTCTGTCTTCTCTTAGCTCTCTTTCTATGGTCTCTAGTCCATCTGCCATTTCTCGTCTCTCCTTTTGTTTTCTTCACTTTTATCTTGAATATTGATGTTTTTCCTTTCAGCTTTCTTCCATTTATTTCTCTCTCTCTCTCTCTCTCTGTCCAGCCAGATTTTACTACTCCTTACTATCCAGTTCTGTGTCTCCCTCTTTCTTACACCATCTACCTACCACTTTTTCAACCTTCGCGCCAGTCCTTCCATTCCCCAGCTCTTCTTCCCTGGTCAACCGTTCAAAACAAACGTGACGAATGGGAGCCTTATCAATAATCCTTACTGTCAAAACCCTATATACAGGAATGGATAAATAGAGGAACGCCGCTGTTCCGGACAACGGAGGGTTCATCATGCATAACTCTGAAGGCAATCTATTGCGAATATGTGCATAGGCATGTATATAAAAGAGGAAACCCGAGTACTGGTGCACAGAATAGGGCAAAGAAGAATAGACGTCACAGAGGAACAAACAGATGCCCAAATCCAGTGGTAACAATAAGCCACCATTATAAGACGACCCCCACTGACTAAAAAAAAAAAGAACTAATTTATAGCCACGAAAGACATATCTGTATACAGATATTTAACTGTGCCCGCCAAATTATATATAATATAGTGAACAGTGAATAATTTCATGTCATGACGACAAAGGAATTATTTATATATATTGTATTCCTCTGGGGGTAGTATCCTGGTTTTCTACTCCCTTTGAGGGTTGGCTTTTAAATCACAATGGTTTTTCTCTGGCCAGTTGTGAGTGTATGCTGAACCTTCCCTTCCTTTTGTACATAGGTTGATATAGCGTAGTTACTCACCTGTAACAGGTAATCGCCGGGAACAGCAGGAATTAAGTCTTCACATATGGGTATCGTCGGTACAGACGGAGCCTGTGCGGGAACGCTCCCCAACGTCCAAAAGGAAAGTTTTTGGGAGCATCCCACAGCGCATGCATGCTGCCTTCCCGCCTCACTGCCTCTCTCACTTCAGTTGAGTTTAAAGCTGAGCCAAGGAGAGAGACAGAGAGATAGAGAGAGAGACAACTCCTAGGGGAGGTGGGTGGGTTGTGAAGACTTAATTCCTACTGTTCCCAGAGATGACCTGTTACAGGTGAGCAACTACACTATCTCCAGGAACAAGCAGGAATGTAGTCTTCACATATGGGGACTCCCCAGCTGAAAGATGCCAGAGGAATGACCCCCAGCGAGCTGTGAAACCGTGTGAACAGGGTCATATTTCCTCCCATGGATCCCTGGCATCCTACCGGGATGGAGGGTAGGAGTTGCATTAAGTCCAGACAGTAGTGGGCTGTGAAGGCATGTACTGAAGCCCAAGTAGCCGCTCTACAGATATCATCTATAGACACAGAGTGGAGATTAGCAACCGAGGCTGCCATTGCTCTGACATTATGAGCTGTAACATTGCCCTCGAGGGAAAGACCTTTACTATCATAAGTGAAGGATATACAGTTTGCAATCCACTTAGATAGGGTTCGTTTGGAAACTGGAAGTCCCAAATGACTAGAATCAAAAGCAACAAAGAATTGAGAAGACTTCCTATGTTGTTCAGTTCTTTGAAGGTAAAAGGCTAAAGCTCTTTTACAATCTAAGGTATGAAGGTTCCTTTCTGCACTGGAGGTATGAGGCCTAGGGAAGAATACAGGAAGGTAAACCGACTGGTTTAAATGAAAAGACGAAACCACCTTTGGCATAAAGTGTGGATGAGTCCTGAGGACTACTTTATCATGGTGGAACCTTGTATAAGGAGGGTCAGCCACTAAAGCTTGCAGTTCACTAATTCGTCTAGCAGAAGTTATTGCAATTAGGAAAATGACCTTCCAGGAAAGGAATTTTAAAACTGTAGTGGCTAAAGATTCAAAAGGTGGCTTCATAAGCTGCCCAAGAAACAGATTCAGGTCCCATGCCACCGGTGGCGGCTTTATAGGGGGCTTTGTCAATAGTAGACCTCTCATGAATCTTGACACAAGTGAATGAGAAGAGATTGGTTGTCCATCTTGGGGCTTGTGAAAAGCTGCAATAGCACTGAGATGGACTTGCACTGAATTTGTCTTAAGACCGGAATTTGAAAGATGGAGGGGATGCTCCAGAAGCGACTCCATGGGCACGGAAAGGGGGTTAAGCCCCTTTTTTGAACACCATATAGAAAACCTTTTCCATTTGAAAGAATAGGAACGCCTTGTGGAAGGTTTTCTCGAAGCTTGAAGGATATCCTTCACTTGCTGAGAGAGGTGGATATCTAAAGGTTCTCTATGCCTTCAGCAGCCAGGTCCAGAGGTGCAGGGACTGAGGATTGGGATGCAGAAGCTTCCCATTCTCCTGGGAAAGGAGATCTGGAGCATATCCCAACTCTAGAGGAGTTGCTTGAGAGAGACGCAGAAGCAGAGGGTACCACGATTGCCTTGGCCAACGTGGATCTATGAGAATCATATAACCCCTGTCTCTCTGAAGCTTGAAAAGAGTTTTGGGAATTAGGGAAAAGGGTGGGAAGGCATAGAGGACGTCCTGACCCCAATGGAGCTGGAAAGCATTGTTTGCTAGACAGTATTGAGCCGTAATTCTGGAACAGAACTGGAGAAGTTTGGCATTCTGTGGACTTGCAAAGAGGTCTATATCTGGTGTTCCCCAGGTTTGGAACACTCGAGCCAGTTGGTCTGACTGGAGAGACCACTCGTGTGGCAGCAGTATTCGACTGAGCTTGTCTGCCCACAAGTTTTGAATGCCTGGAAGGTATACTGCTAGAAGGTGAATTTGGAGCTCTCTGGCGAGGGCCCATAGTCACAAAGCTTTGTTGCATAGCGACAGAGAGCCCGTTCCGCCTTGTTTGTTTATGTAAAACATGGCAACCTGATTGTCGGTTTGGACCAGAACTGTCTTTTGACTGAGCTGGGCCTGAAATTCTACCATAGCATTCTAAATGTCTCTTAGCTCTAAGAGGTTTATTTGAAGAGAGGCCTCTTGTGAGGTCCAGAGACCCTGAGTGGAAAGTGGGCTCCCCAACCCAGCTTGGACGCATCTGTTGTCAGGGTGATCTGGGGCAGTGGTTGCTGGAAGGGGGAACCTACCAGGAGGTTTGAGGGACTGCCACTACTGTAGGGACAAAACGAGACATGTCGAATTCTTGATTTTGTCTGTTAAACAACCTGTGGCTTGTGTCCACTGGGAAGAGAGGGTCCACTGAGCCACTCGCATGTGTAGGCGGGCATAAGGGACCACATGTACAGTGTATGCCATATGTCCCAGCAGTTGAAGCATTTCCCGGGCAGCTAGGAGGGTTTTATTTACTGCTTAGGAAGCCAATTCTATTATTCATAGACAGAGCGGCTGTGGCAGGAATGCCTTTGATTGCTGCGTGTCTAAGCGAGCCCCTATGAACTCTAGGGATTGAGAAGGGGTGAGGTGAGACTTTGGATGATTGACTACCAGACCCAAATATTGGAGAATTCTCATGGCACGAGAAACAGCTCGTACGGTTTCTGGAGCTGTTGGTGCTCTGATGAGCCGATCGCCTAAGTAGGGGAAGACGAATATCCCCAGCGTACTCAGGAATGCTGCTACTACAGCTATGCATTTTGTGAAGACACTTGGGGCAGAGGCCAGCCCGAATGGAAGGACTCTGTATTGGAAGTGGTTTCCTTGAAAGAGAAATTGAAGGTACTTCCTGTGATTTACATGGATGAGGATATGCGTGTACGCATCTCTTAGATCTAGAGAACATAACCAATCCTGATTCTGAAGGTATGGTAAAAGTGTTCCGAGGGAGATCTTGAACTTTTCTCAGAACAGAAATTTGTTCAATTCTCTGAGGTCCAGGATAGGTCTGTATCCCCCTGTCTTCTTTGGGATAAGAAAATAGGGGGAGTAGAACCCCCTCCACCGTTGGGATATGGGTACCTCTTCTATTGCTCCCTGAGCAAGAAGTGAAGAGACCTCCTGACACAGGATGTCGGTGACAGGGCCTTGAGAATTGAATTGTTTTATGATTGTAGGCAGGGGCATGCTGAGAAAGTGAAGTTTGTACCCCTGTCCTACAATGGACAGAGTCCAGTTTTCTGATGTTATTTGTTGCCATCTTTTGGCAAAATGGCATAATCTGCCCGGAATGGTCAAGGGTTCAGGACCCTTCAGAGGCAAAATGGTTAAGTTCTCTAGATAGAAGTCAAAGCCCCTGCGGAGGCTGCACTTGCTGAGCCGGTTGAGCTCTTTGAGCTTGCAGCTTTCTTTGTTGTCTAGGTTGCTGCCCTTTCTGGGGAGCATGAACTGGACAGTGAATTGGATGGGAATAAGAGTGGTAAGATTTTTTCTTTTTGTTAAAGAAAAATGTCTTGCCTTTTTGATGGGTTGGCTGTAGACTTTGATAGGTCTATTCAAGGTGGCATTATCAGATTCAATCTGATTAGCCTTGGTCTGCCAATCCTTCCCAAATAAGTTTTCACCTGTGCAAGGAATGTTTCCTAACTTCTCTTGCACCCACTCCTCTAAATCTGATGCTTGGAGCCAGGCAAAGTGCCGTGCTCCGATAGCAATAGCAGAGGTTCTGCTAATAGCTTCAAAGCAGTCAAAAGTTGCACGGTTCACAAATTTGGAGACACTTTGAGCGTGCTTGAGCGGAGTGAGGTACTGACCCCATTTGTCTTCAGGAAGAAGAGAGGTCATGCGTTCCAGATACGCTATAACCTCCTCAAGAAACAGTCCGATGTAAAGGGAATATGAGCTAATCCTAGCTGCTAGCATGGAGGTTTGAAAGCATCAACACCCAAAGGCATCGAGTGTCCTCGATTCACGGCCTGGCAGGTTGGAAGAATGCGTTTTAGCACTCTTTATTCTCCGCATGGCTGATTCCACTACCATGGAATGGTGTGGTAACTGAGTCTTCTGAAACTCTGGAGAAGGTGGGACTCGGTACATGGTATCGAGGCGTCGAGAATGTGGTGACACCGTTAAGGGAGTTTCCCACATTCTGAACATAAGATCTTGAAGGATCTGATGAATGGGCAGCATTGCTGCCTCTTTGGGGGCCATAGGGTATTGCAGAATTCTTAGTTCTTCTGCCCTAGGTTCCTTCTCAGGAGTAACCGTGATTGAAAGCCCTTTAGCTACATCCCGTATGAAATCCTGAAAAGACATGTCTTCTAGAGGAGACATTCTGCGCTCAGGAGAAGGAGATGGATCCTTCAACAGAACTGCTCTAGTATCGGTAGAGTCATCGGAATCGGAAGACTCATCGGAGCTTTGCATCGATCGATGCTGGTACCGATGAATATCAGTACCGTGGAATTTCGATTCCAACCCCTCGATGCCGGAGAAACTCTCGAGGCTCAGCATGGGAGGAAGCCGTCCCACCTGAGTGGGTGCCACTGGAGCCGGTACCGAGCTCATTTGAACGGTCTAGTGGTCTTAGCGGTACCGAGGCAGCTAAGAGGGACACTAGACTGCGTTCAATAGCAAGGAATCTATGGTTACACAATGCAAGGTTCCACATTAGGAACCACCACCCAGGAAAAAGATTTAGGCATCATTGTGGATAACATGTTAAAACCCTCGGCCCAGTGTGCAGCGGCAGCCAAGAGAGCAAATAGAATGCTAGGCATCATAAGGAAAGGAATGGAAAATAAAACAAAAGATATTATAATGCCTCTATACCGTTCCATGGTGAGACTGCACCTTGAATATTGTGTGCAATTCTGGTCGCCGTATCTTAAAAAGGATATAGCGTTATTAGAAAAGGTTCAGAGAAGAGCCACCAAAATGGTAAAGGGAATGGAAGGATACCCCTATGAAGAAAGGCTAAAAAGGTTAGGGCTCTTTAACCTGGAAAAAAAGACTGCTGAGGGGAGATATGATAGAAGTCTATAAATTAATGAACGGAGTGGAACAGGTAAACGTAGATCGATTGTTTACCTTATCAGAATATAGAAAGACTAGAGGACATGCAATGAAGCTACAGGGTAAACTATTTGAGACTAATAAAAGAAAATATTTTTTCACTCAACGTGTAATCAAACTCTGGAATTTGTTACCGGAGGATGTAGTAAAGGCTGTTAGTGTAGCTGGGTTTAAAAAAGGTTTGGACAAGTTCCTGGAGGAAAGGTCCATAAACCATTATTAAGAAGGGACCCAGGATATCAATGCTTGACCCAGTACAAGCATTGCGGAACCTGTGTCTTTTGGGGAAACTGCTAGGTATGTATGACCTAGACTGGCCACTGTTGGAAACAGGATACTGGGCTTGATGGACCTTGGTCTGACCCAGTATGGCATATCTTATGTTCTCTTATCCATTGCTAATGCCGATGCCTGGTCGGCACTGGTGGAAGCGGCTACGACCCCAGAACATGGCAACAGAAGTTCTGCAGAGGTGGAGGCCTCTGGAACATTCTGAGACCCCGTTTGTGCTTTGGAGACCAAAGACTCCCACCGGGGCAATTTTGCCAGTGTACTTTCCTCGAGGGTACTGCCAGTGGCATCTCGATGCTTTACAGGAGATTTACCCTTCAAGGACCGGCTAGTCTTTACAGACTTTTATTTAGTTACCCAAGATCCATGAGAGGAAGATGAAGCTCTGGAGGACGTCGATGCAACTGACATCGTATCAACCGTGAAAATAGAACCGTCGTTTGCAGCTCTGTTCTGCAGGCCCCTTTTGGTCATCTTTCTACAGGAGAGACACTCTGCTGGACAATGTTCAGGACCTAAACATTTGAGACACCATTCATGGGTGTCGGTGACGGAAATAGTACCGCCACAGTTTGAACACTTTTTTTAAAACCACTTAGTTGGCTTCTCCATGTCTGGAGATTTTTGGGCCTAGTGCCCAAAATGGCACCTAACCCCAGGAGGGGTGAGGCACCAAAGAAAAGAAGAAAAGTTTCTTTTTTTTTTTTTTTTTTAAGAAAATAAGAAAAGAGAACCGGCGGTACCAGTACGCATCGAATGAAGGCAGACGCGACCACAAAAAAGAAGATAAAGTTTTCTGCGGTGACAGGAGGGATGTCCTGTCGGCTCTGCGGAAAACGAAGAACTGAAGTGAGAGAGGCAGTGAGGCAGGAGGCAGCACGCATGCGCTGTGGGATGCTCCCAAAAGCTTTCCTTTTGGATGCTGGGGAGCGTTCCCGCACAGGTTCCGTCGGTACCGACGATACCCATATGTGAAGACTACATTCCTGCTTGTTCCTGGAGATTGTTTTTAGTGTTTTTTTGATTATTTTACTTGATTTGTGGTTCTGTGCCAGTGATTATTATGGACACGCAGATTTAATGGTCTGCATGCATAAATAATCCCTTTGTCATCATGTCATGTTCCGCATAATATTTAATAATTTATTCTGCTTTCACAGCCCTTCTGATCTATTTGGATATGCTGTGAGAGGTATATTGATATATATGTATAATTTGTGTTTCCTTTTTAGGGTTCATTATGTTAGCTTTGATTTCAGCAGGCACCTGAAGTAATCTTGTGTCTATTATCCTTCCGTATGTCACGGTTCCTGCCAGTTTTTTTTTTGTTTTTTTTTAATTATTCACTGTTCACTATATTATTTATTTATTTATTTATAGTCTTTTTTATACCGCGCTATTCAGCATCAGCGCGGTTTACAATAAACAATGAAAACACACATTTCCAATAGTACTTTGTGTTTACATATGAACAGGAAATTCAACTTGGCTAACAGGGTAACTATATACAATAACAGTATATACAATTCACAAACTGGTCATGTGCTCATTTTGGTTTCAGACAATGGAGATTTGGGTGGTTTCAGCAGTTGGTGCTGAGCTTCTATTGGTTTCCGGGTAATGCAGGAGGAAGAGGTGGTGTTTCAAGGCCTTCCTGAATTGGAATATGTCTGGGATTGCGCGGATGTTGTGGGGGAGGTTATTCCAGATCATTGGTGCATAAAATTTGTAGGCCCTGCTGGATGTTGACTTGGTGCATTGAGTTATTGATCTTGGGACTATCAAGGTGTTTTGTGCTACTGACCTTCTGTCCCTATTGTGGGGTGTCATCTGGATTAGCTCTGCTAGTGATGTTGACGAGAGACCTTTGGTGGCTTTGAAGGTGAGTAGCAAGGTCTTAAATGTAAGTCTACCTTGTATCGGGAGCCAGTGGAGTTGTTTCATAATGGGTGAGACATGGTCTTTCGTGGATGCTCCGTGTAGTATTCTTATTCACTTATGTATAATTAGATGGGCACAGTTAAATATCTGTATACATATATGCCTTTCGTGGCTATAAATTAGTTATTTCTCTTTTTTTGTATATTTAGGTTCCTCCCCTCTGCGCCCCCTGGGGCACCTTCTCTACATACAATTCTATTGAGGCGGTCATGCTACCTGCTGAGACCAGTATCTTACCTGGATGATCTGATAGGTTCATTAATAAGCTACGATTTATAAGTGTCCTACCAGTTGTGAGTTCTCTATGTATTATCTTACATAATTTCCTTCTGCATATATTTTACTATGAGTGTCAGTGTGTGTATTTACACATTTTTCCCTTTTGGTATCACTTATTACTGTTTTCGACTTTGTATGGGCACATTTTTATTGTTTTGTATTATTTTAGATAGGTTTTTTATTTTAATTGCTTACAATAATTCTAAAGGTATCATGTTCTATGGGCTCTTTTGGATATGGGAAATGTTATACAGTACCACTTCTACTTTCCATTTCTTGTTACCTTAATTTTTTAAATAATTTTAGTTGTATATTAATTTATTGTTTTTAAATAATTTTTTTCATATATGTTTTTTATGTATATGGTTTTGTACAAGGTCGGGCCAAACCCGGTCCTTAAATCTTCTTGCCCTCTGACTCTCTGCTAAGAGGGAGGAAGCATGGAAGAGAGGCCCTGCAGCTGCCAAAAATTAAAGTGGTACACCCCTTGAAAGAAAATAATAAAGTAAAAATAAAGTAAAAAATAAAACTCCATTGAACACAAATATGCCCAATTAGATTTAACTCAACTAAACTAACTACACTAAGTCCTTAATTGTTTCTCTTGGGAGCCAGAAACTCTGGCTCACATCCTCCAGCTGCTTGGAGACTGATATAACTGGAGTGGGAGGAGCCGGTGCCTGTGTCCTTATACCAGTGTCATCAAAGAATGACATCTATCAGTCTCCAAGCTGCTGGAAGAGGATGACAACCCTAGAGTTTCCGGGACTAGACTGGAGGGATGATAAGGAATTTATTGTTTTTAAATAATTTTTTTCATGTATGTTTTTTATGTATATGGTTTTGTACAAGGTCTCAGTCCTCTGAGTAAGGCTTCAGCCGAAACACGTGTTAGGCAGACCCTGTATACAATAAAGCTCATTTCTCCAGTGGCATGGCTCTCCTGCTCCTTTGTGCTGCCATGAGTTTGTAGGAGGTGCCTCTCTTTTGCGCCGCCAAGGGGCAGAGCCTGCCCGTGGAGCAGCATGTCCCATGGATAGGGGTTGTGCAAGCCA
Organism: Ichthyophis bannanicus; assembly: GCA_033557465.1. Taxonomy (NCBI): domain Eukaryota; kingdom Metazoa; phylum Chordata; class Amphibia; order Gymnophiona; family Ichthyophiidae; genus Ichthyophis; species Ichthyophis bannanicus. The sequence continues at coordinate 1,175,627,597 of CM066031.1, forward strand.
TGATCCCAATCCAGAGAAGAAGGGCACAATTGGCCTTCCGCAGCTGCTCCCGCAGGCAGGTTATGCTTCTCTGGGCCATGACTGCTGCCTCCCACACCCTTCTGCCAGTGGAAGCAGCATGTCCTGTGGGGCAGGGGCTGTGCAAGTCAACTCTGCAGTCCAGAGAAACAGAGTCTGCCCTCAGGAACTGATGTCAGGAGGGCACCGTCACTGGCCGCCCACCCCTACTCACCATTCAGAATGACCTGTGGAGCGCCAGTGGCCTAGTGGAGAGCCGGCCCGCAGGACATGCTGCTCCCATGGGCAGAAGGCTATGAGTAGCGACCTCTCACAGCCTTCTGCCCGTGGGAGCAACATGTTCTGCAAGCAGGCATTCCACTAGGCCACCGGCGCTGCACGGGCCATCCTGAATGGGGAGTGGGAGGCGGGTGGCTAGTGATGGCACTCTCCTGACATCGGCGCCCCTCCCCTGCTACACTAACCCAGCACCGGCCCTGGTCCAGCATTTGTCTTCTTGCTTCTCCACCCCCGTTTTCCAGAATTTGTCTTTCTGCTTCCCCCCCCATTGTCCAGCATTTGTCTTCCTGCTTCCCCCTCCCACCTTTTTCCAGCATCTGTCATCTACCTCCACCTCTCTTCCTGCCACTGATGCCTCTCTCAAACCCCGGAGTGCTTGTAAGTCCCTACTGGTTCCGCTCTCCTCTGACACGAAAAGTATCATCAGAGGGGGCAGGACCCATCAGGGCCTTACAAGCATGCCGGAGTCTTGAAGACCCCATGCTTTTGCTTTGTTCCCCCCCCCCACGCTGCCGCTGATTTGGGTATCCTCTGATTTGGGGCTGGGGCAGCAGCAGGGAGTGTATATGTGTGTTTGATTCTGCCACTGCAACTGCCGCTTCTCTTATGAGTTCAGCATGCAGTACAGGTGGCCCAAAATGAGCATCTTGAGAAGCCTGCACATCGAGATGGTAACGATGCGTGAAAGTATGCAAGGACACGGCCAGGTGGCCGCTCTGTGGATATCCATGAACAGAACCAAACCCAAAGTTGCTTACAGTCTCACCGAATGAGCCTTAAGACCACCCGGCACAGTTTGGGTTTTGAGCAGACATGGAGAGGCAACCGCCTCCTTCATCCAGCATGCAATAGAGGCCTTGGAAGCTGATTCTCCCATATGTGGCCCTTGCCAAAAAAAGGATGAACAGACGATCCGAATGCTGGAAAGATTCTGTCTGCTTAAGATAGTGCCGCCAGGCTCTGTGAAAAGCGAGCTGCCATAGTAGACGGCCGTCTTTGGACCCCTCCAAGTGTCTGAACCCAGGCCAAGTCACAGAGTGGTTCAGGTGAAAAACAACACTATACCACTTTAGGCAAAATGGATGGAACCAGTCGCTAAACCACCTTCTCCTTGGAGAAGACAAGGGAAGGCTCATGGCAAGATAGAGCCTGGAGCTGGGACATATGCTGTGCTGAACAAATAGCCACCACGAAGCCTGTTTTCAAAACCAGATCCTTCAGGAAGACTCACACCAGAGGTTCAAAAAGGAGCTCCCGACAGGGTCGAAAGCACCAAACTGAGGTCCCCAAGAGGGCACCGCCATACCAGTTTATCCAGTGCTTCTCCAAAGAGCAATTTCACCCTTAAAAGGGAGCTTGCTCAACCTAGATTTAGACGACATGTCCGCCGACCCGTTCCATAACCACAAAGACGCCAAGCCACTATGATAGAGGCAAAGGTCTTAGCCGACGCTTGCATTTGATTGTAGAAGGCATCCACCAAAAAGCCAAAGTTGACTCCAGCATAACCACCCCTGGCACTGAAGTACGAGAGTCTGAATCCGTCGCTGCTAGTCCTTGGATCCAGCGGATGGGGGCCCTTGTGACATAAGCCCCACAGATGGAGGCTTGAATAGTCAGGGCTCTTGTGCCAAATGCTTGCTTTAAAAAAGGCATCCATCCTGTGGTCCTGCACTTCCTTCAGCGCTTCTCCGCCTGTCTCTGGAAGAGTGGCCTGTTTGGGGACCGCTGAAACCAGGGCATCCACCGGACCATTTCCTCTGCAGCCGCCATGTTAAGCACAGACAGGGAAAAGCAAGGTAAACTGCAGATTCAGTGTATGTCAGCACCATAGACAGTGGAGACAGCAGTTTGGGAGGCACCATGGACTTGCTAGCCACAATCTGCCAAGATTGGCACCTCAGGGCTTGCAGAACCTGACTGGAGCAAAGAGAAGACCCTTCTGGAATGGGATTCTGTGTGTTGTAGGAGACATTTTATTAGAGGCCATGGAAGGACACAAATGGAGCCCCTCTGTCGGCCACCTCTCCACCAGAACACTGAACCCCTCGGACATGGACTCCCAATGCCTGCTGAAGAACCTGCTCGCCTTGACATTGGAGACAGCGGCCCCGAGGTCCATGATTGGCCCGCTATACCAATAGGTGATTTCGTGAAACACAACCATGTTCCATTCCAATTCACCCAGTTCTAACCATTGCAGACTGAGAAAAACTGCTTAAACAGTCACTTTACCAACCACTGTAGCTGCCAAAAAAAACCCCTCAAAGATCTATTTTCCCCTCAGCAAGCAAGGGAGAATCTCTTCTGCCACCGCTGTATGGCATGTACCCACTTGATGACTAAAGCATGCTGCTGTCGTCATCTTGTTGGGACAGACCTTTACTGCTCTGTGAAAATGTAGGAAAAGGAAGAAACACACAGAGCTAGAAAGACTGCTCTCATTCCCAGGCAATTGATGGCCGATGTGCTGTCCCGCAGAGATCAGAGTTCATGTGGGACTTGTGACTCACAATGTGCTCCCCATCCCGTGAGGCATCCATTGCCACCAATATCCATTCCGGTGGTTACAGCGGCATTCCCGCTGCCACACCCAGATAAAAAACCCATTCTCATAGTCAGCAGACGGATCAGCAACCTTGAGAACAGATGGAATTGAGGAGAGCCACAAGAAAGCAGAGCCTGTTGTAGATCTCATGTGAGCTCGTGCCCAAGAGACTAAGTCCAAGGTCACCATGAAGTCCAGAAGTGGAAGGTAGTACCATGCTAAAAATCCCCCATGTTGAGGAAGGACTATAATTAAAAAGGAATCTTCTGTGCCCTCTCGACTTGGAGAAAGACAAGACACGCTGTGTTCTTAAAAACGGGCTCCCAGACAGACCAGATCGTGCACTGGCTTGATCCTGTTCACCGAGAAAATGGCCAGCCAGCCCCAACTCTGGAGCAACTGCACCATTCGCCAGATAGCCGAGCCGCTGTCACTTGTTAATTTCGCTCCGAGCCATCCATCATCAACACACACCCGCATGTCTCAGGGCAGTCGCCACTATCTCCATGACTCTGGGAATGGTCCGAGGATCCGTGGCCTGACAGAATGGCCCAATGCTCAGACTCAATAGTGCCCCCTTGGCCCGCCTAAGTGCAGGTACTGGTGATGGTCTGTCTGGATGGATCTCTCTCACAGAAACCTGAAATGGCCCATGTAGTCCAATCAAAGGATGACAAAGAGGTAGAACAGCGCTCATGCAGTGGAGCATCATGATCAACTTGGGTTGAATTGTACAGACTTGCCACAGCACCCTTTACCTGCGCTGATTGTTGCAATATCATCAGATTCTGTCAGATCCTTGGACAGCTCTGAGCTGCAGCCACAGATCATCAGCTTCCTGGTCCAGATCCTCCACTGAGATATGCAATGAGCCCTAGTGCTCTGCCTTTTTTTTTGAACAGCAGACAATCTGTTATTGGAGATTCTCATTAATGTACACAAACGTCATGTCTACAAGACTCATCTGGGGCATCACACACAGGGATCTAGCCCCATTTGATACTATTTACATGAAAGGACCAAGTGTGATTTCAGATTAATATTACCTTGAGCAATGCATTTGTGTTTTCCCAATAAACATGAAACTATCCATCCCATCCAAAACTTGGTTTCTTTCTCTAACCAAACCAAACAAAACAGAACTCCAAGCGTCTTTTTTTTGTGCTTCCCCCTGTCAAATAGTGTCTTCTTGGAGGAAACTTGCAGTTATTTATTTATTCCAATGAGTCGCAAAAAACTCCAAATGGCTGCCGCTTACAGCAACGAACCGGCAACTGCAGAGAACTGAGCCCTGCTTCCTTGCAAACCGATAGACCAGAGACAGACCACCACACCAATAAAGCGAAAAGGTAATCACCGCCTCGAGACCAGGCAGCCACTTTAAGCTCACCTGACACATAACTAGCCAACAGGCAAGACACTAGCACTGAGTGCATTCCCTCCCACAGCTAAAAGCTCAGCTGAGGGAGGCCCCAAACAAAATGGCGAGAATTCCTGCCAAAAGTAGCCCCCACAGTAAAAGGAGAAACTCACCCTAAGTGGATTAAACCTTCCAGCGCTTCTCTGTCTCACTATCAAGGTGGAAGTTTGACCAGGTGACAGCCTTAAAAAAAAACAACCCACATCTCAGCTGCCATAAGAAGAAACCCAGCACGAGAGCCCTCAAGCAACTGCGATCTTCCCGCCACAATGCCGAGGGACCCTTGATGCATCCGGTAAATGGAAATCTCCCGGCCCCCAGGATATCAAAAATAAAACCAATGAAAGAAACAAAGTGCCAGTGACTATATAAAACCAATGAAAGAAACAAAGTGCCAGTGACTATAGATGCATAGAAGCTGATTTTTTCTCTCTCTGTCCTTTTCGCTAGCAGAGCCTGCTGTAACCACAACTAGAAGGAGCAGGGCCTGCAGAACTGCCTTCTCCCCACTGAAGGGGATGTCCGCAGCCCCCCACCGCTTTCAGCCACCTTTAATGAACAAGGCATTGTTCTGCTGTATCCTCCATTGTTTTTTTTTTTTGTTTTGTTTTTTTAGATCTCACTGTGTTTACCTGCCCACTTTCCCCAAAGGGAAGTTAGGTCCCGGATAAGCTTACTTTCAGCCTAACTGCCTCAGAAAGCAGGCTGAGCTTGACAATTTTCTGTACAGCTGTCCCCACAATATAAAAGCACAAGCTAGAGGGCCTGGAGGAAGGCAGTAAGCTGATTATTGAACGGGCACACCGAGTGGGGAACAAACAGGCCCGAGATCAGAGGCCAAGAGTGGTGTTAGATAAATTTCTGCAGTTTCCACAAAAAGAGGCTGTATTGAGGGAAGCACAGAAGAAAAGGGTTATTATGCGGGACAATCTAAAAGCTGCGCATTGCGCAGGATTACTCAGCGGCGCTCAGCCAGCAAAGGAGAGCATATGACCCACCTCTGCCAGAAACTCATAGAGGCAAAGGTAAAATTCTCCGTGCAATATCCAGCTAGATTGCATGTGCTTCATGATGGGACACACTGGACATTTGAAACAGCTGAGGAGGCTAGCAGTTACATCAAGAAAATTGTGCGTGGAGACCTCGGCTCTACAGGAACACAAAAATGAGAGCCTCCACCGTCTGGCTGCAAGGATGCGATCAGTTTTATGTGACTGAGCCCCCAGCGGAGAGCCAGGAGAAACGGAGGGTCCATGACAGCTGTTGGGGGAACAGTGGACTTGGAGCAGAAGGACTGGTTCCCCAGAGGCCTGGGTTTGTAATGTCTGAAGTGTGCCTAGAATAGAGAATATTTACAATGTTTAAGTTAACTTGTTGAGATCATGCTGATTTGTTTCATTATCTTGTGTTATTGGCTCCCTACAGTCCCTCACTGTATGCTGTTGATTGGCAGGCTGATGCGGGGGTGAGGGGGAGGGACTATGGGTATAGTTTATAAGGAGCCGATTCAGAAGGGGGGGGACCGTACGCATTAAGCGGGACCTTGTTAGATTATGTAGTTAGGCGTAAGATTTATAATGTGGGAAGAGGGAGAGAAGCAGATGAGAGCAGGAGGGGAAGGGAGGGAAAGGGAGGGTCTAAGGGGGGGTTAAGAGGAGGGGACGATCGCAATCAAGGAATTTGAGGGTGGAACCCAGATAGATACTGTGGAGAGTCTAGGAGGGAGCTCCAGGCTGGGAGAGCTTCTTCCAGGAGAATAACCACCACCATGTGGACTGGGCCTGACACTGCCCCGCTGCCCTGAAGATACTTTCGTGGAATGTTTGTGGATTGGGAAATCCGATAGAGATATAAAATTTTGAAAGCACTAGCCAGACAGCAATGAAATATAGCGTGTCAGACAGCTGCCTGGGTGAGAATCTTCACAGTCTTGGCAAGTGCATATATCTATATGATTTGCAAGGGATTGTGGGCAATGCAGTTCATTCACACCAGACACAGCTGCTCACAATAATTAGTTGTGCTTTTGGGTAAAGCCAATAAGATATTTATGGGGTTATTTCTCCCAACACAGATATGCTTGGTAGCACATAAATTAGGTTACTTGCTTTCAGTGTTAAACTTGGAAAAAAAAAATAAGGAAACAACATTTGAACTTGTCAGGCAATCAAAGCAAAAGAAATAAGACCTGGTTGGCAACAAACTGGTCTTTTCTGTAGGCTTTAGCTAATATTCTCTTAGCAATGTATCAAACAAAAACCAAAAGCCACAAAGAAAGGAAAAAAAACTGTTCTTTTCAGGTTAACTTCTTATATCTTCCCACATAGATTCAGAAGTGATTCTCTCCTAGCTCACAAGCAATTAGGTAAGGCTCAATTGCTAGCAGTTATCCAGCTGAAACCCCTTAGCTGGCTTGCTTTCTACTGCGTGGCTAGAAATCTTACTCAGGAGCTTTTCTGAGTAGATTAAAGAACAAGTTTGTATTTCTTTGTGATGGTTGCTGTACTTTATAACAGAAAATCACCAAAGGAGTTTAGACAGAGAGCAGTCCATGTAAACAGATTCTTCATCTGCTATCACCCCCTCTTCTTCAACAAGCATGGGTTCAATGTCATGGATTGGCATAGATGAATCTCCCAATGGAGCACTTTCAGGAGAATACTTGTTTCCCTGCTGTCTTTCAAGGTTATAGCTAGGGCATAGATCAGTGTTCATACCTGAGCTTCCATTGCTGTTAGAGTTCCTCTCTATATAGCCTGGCCAGTATGTAGTCCAGTTCTTATGTCCAGCCTTCCAATCCAGATCCCTGGACACTGGATCTCTCTTCACATACCTTCTGGTACGGGTCTTAGGGTCCCTTCCACGTGCAGCCGTCTCTCTCACAGGTACCGTCTGGAGATTCCTAGCTCTGCAGCACCATTCCTCTGGCTTTCCCCAGTCCAATGGTGTATGCTGGCCCTTGGAATGCCTCCCAGTATACGTACTGCTCTGGACTCTTCTAGACCTCTCAAAGGCTTTTCTCCTCTTTCTTCCAAAGGGTTTCTTTCCCTCTCTGTCCGTCCGGTTTGGCTTCTGCTTCTGATGATCCTCCTGATGATGAAGATGATCAAGCTCAAGCTCCTTCTCTGTAGAATAAACTCTACCTTTATTCTGCCTAGATGAGTGCTCCCCCCTAATACAGCGCAGCTGTACTGAATCAGGCCCTGCCCTTTGAGATGAGTGCTTAGGGATTACCTCATAGCCCTCCTGATTGAACACACGTTTCCCCCACTTCAGCTCCTCTAATGGCTGTTGGAAACCTGGTGCATTCTGGGACTGGTAGTCTTTTATGGGAAAATTCTGTTTTCTTATTTCTACCAGAACTGACAGGTTGCTTGTTCAGAGTCACTTCACCTTTTCTATAGCTCCTTCCTGAGCTATGATAAGCTTCCTTATCACAAGCGCTGTTACTTGAAACCCACCAGACTGCCAAAGAACAACTTAAACTTTGTAGGGATTGGGTGGGACAGGTATGGGGGTCCCCGTGATAGGGAAAAAGGGGGGGTGGCTATCTTGCTCCATAAGCGAGTGCGGTTTGTGGTGGAAAGAGAAGTTACTGATCCGACGGGGAGGTATGTGTTGTTGCAAGGAGTCCTAGAGGGCAGATCGGTGATATTGGGGGATCTGTATAGCCCCAATGTGGTAGACCAGGACCTATACAATCGCCTCGCTTCCAAAGTGTAACAACTGCCAGAGCTTCCTTTGATCCTGGGTGGAGATTTCAATGGGGTCTTTGATGCGGACATAGACACATCCAGAGGGGATGGCACCCAGGAGCGAACTCAGACGGCCCGTGTGTTGAAAAGATTTTGATCACGGCTGGGAGCAGTGGACTCGTGGAGGTTGTTGTACCCCTTAGAAAAAGATTTTACACACCAGTCCCGGGCACACGGTTCCAGTGCATGAATCGACTATATCCAGATATCGAAGGGCCTTTTTACCCAAATCGGGGATGCACAAATCGGTCCTATGGAGATCTCAGATCATGCATTAATTTGGATAGAACTGCAATGGGGAGGGGACGCCCGACACACTCGCATTTGGCGGTTTCCCTTGGAACTGTATAAGGACACCTAGTTTCACCAGTTTTAGGCAGAGATGGCAGGAATTTAAGCTAAACCACCAGTGTCATCAGGGGGACCCCAAACTGGTCTGGGAGACCGCTAAGGTGGTGTTGAGAGGTGATATAATTGGATTTTTAGCAAGGAAGCGGAGATTGATAGCGGAGCAAATCATACGGCTGGAGCAGCAAGTGACTCAGGTGAGACGCCTGAGTGCGAACTTCCCCACTGCACGGAATAGGAAGAGACTATGGGAACTTCAATATAAATGAGCTGCTACACCAGCGAGCCAAGAAGTCGATATTATATTATCAATATCAGTTATATTGTCATGGTGACAAGCCTGGTAAATTATTGGCACGCTGCTTGAAGGGACATAGGGGTACAAAAACAGTGGCAGCCATACGCAATGACCAGGGAGTACTACATAAAGATAGTACAGCTATAGCCCGAGTGTTCAGGCTCTTTTTCCAAAACTATATACAGCAGAGGGGGGCTCCCCCACAAGGATGAAGGACTATCTGAGGGAACTGGACTTGCCTAGACTAAATATGGAACAAAGTGCTCAGTTGGGCCAGCCTATAACGGTGCAAGAAGTGCAACAGGTCATTTTGAAGGCAAACTGTTATAAGGCACCTGGTCCCAATGGATTTGGAGCCAAATTCTACAAATTACTGCTGGATCATATAACTCCAACATTAGTGGCAGTTCATAGCCAGAGAGCAGAGCGCGGTACCTTTCAATGGGGGAGAAACCACGCACATATTATATTAATACCCAAGCCGGGTAAGGATCTGGTTCAGGCGGCCTCCTACAGGCCCATATCCTTATTAAATTTTGATTTAAAAAAGTGTTGGCAAAAATTCTGGCAGATCGCCTGGCAGCGGTTTTGGGCAATTTGGTGCATGAATCACAAGTAGGTTTTGTGAAGGGGCGGTATGCGGTACGCAACTTGTGAAAAAGTTTGGCTTCACTAGAATGGGTACAGGATCGACAATTGCAGTCACTATTGGTTAGCTTTGACATGGAAAAGGCGTTTGATCAGGTTAACTGGCAGCATTTGAGATACTTGTTGCCTCTCTATGGGCTCGGGTCCTCCTTTTGTAAAATGGTTGAGTCTCTATGCTGAACGGGACAGCGGGAGTGCTCTGTAATGGGGTGTTGTCAGAGGCATTTTCTCTGGGCAGAGGTACAAGACAGGGGTGTCCTCTCTCCCCTCTCCTGTTTGTCTTGTCCTTGGATCCTCTGATTAGGAGTGTAGAGGACTCCCAGACTATACGAGGAGTGCGAATTGGTTCGCAAGGCTTTAAGTTGTCGGCCTTTGCGGACGATATATTAGTGCATCTGCTCTCCCAGAGGGATTCATTACTTCGGTTGATGGAAGAATTTTCGTGCTTTAGGAGGTTTGCGGGACTGTGTATCAATACAGACAAGTCAGAGGCGCTAGATGTGTCGGGACAGCTTCAAGGGGAGTTGCCTTTCTGCTTAAATGGGAAGAGAATAATTTTGTTTATTTGGGTATCGTATTGACTAGAAAGCCTCAGGAGTTATATGTTTGCAATTTGGACAGAATTATGTCCCGCGTGAGGACTCAGCTAAAAGCATGGAATTCCCTTCCACTGTCCTTATTGGGGAGATTGGCAGCGGTGAAGATGGTGGTTTTACTGCACATACTATACTGGATGCAGACTCTCCCTGTGTGGCTGTTGCGGCGAGACTTGCACCGTCTCGAAAAGGAAATACGTGGGTTTTTATGGAAGGGGGCCAGAACATGGATCCCATTGAACCGCTTGCTAGGGAGATGGAGTGCTGGAGGAGTAGGTGCTCCCTGATTTATGGTTATATGCGTTAGCCTGTCAAGCACGACATATTGGGGATTGGCTGGGTGGAACAGACGTTTACACGCCTAGGGCCTTGGAAGAAGCCTTTGTAGCCCCTCAGACAGTATTGGCAGTGTTGCATCTAGACAACCTGCTGTTACCGAGTAGAATACGAGGGAGTGTGATATTGAGTTCTGCGAGGCGTACCTGGAGACAACTAACTAGTTATTGGAATAGCTCCTGGAAGGTATCGAGCTGGTTGCCACTACAGGGTAATATGAACTTCACCCCAGGATTGGAAACAGCCATTTTTCAAGAGTGGAGAGAATGTAGCATTCGGAATATGGGACATGTAGTGGATCCCTTAGATAAATATAAATCTTTTGTGTCCCTATGTGTGGAGTATGAGCTGCGTCCTAACCACTACTTTGCGTACATCCAGCTCTCTCACTATATGGCATCGTTGCCGGCATTTGAGCTTAGTGTTGAAAGGTCAGCGCAGATCTTAGAATTTTTTGATCTGGGAGAAGACTGCCCTCCGTCGATAGCGGTGCTGAAAATGCAACTGGATCGTTATGGGGTTGCATCAGATTACAGGGGAGTTGAGGCCGCCTGGGCACTAGAGATGGGTCAAGAGGTGCCACCTGGCTCCATCAAGAAAACTTTGTGTCAGATTGTAGATCTGGTGGAGGGAGCACGATGGAGGGAAATAAAATTTAAGTTATAACCCGGGTGCATTTTTCACCCAGAAGAGCATTACGTAGTCATATAATCTTGGATGGTAGTTGCCCCAGGTGTTCTGAGCCATTGGCTAATTTGATGCACATGTGGTGGGATTGTAAACACATTAGCTCTTATTGGGTGCGGATCAGTACCTTTTTGGGTAGGCTGTATCATCAGAGGGTCCAATGGACGGGGTCTCTTGTTTTGGATCAACTGGGCCCAACCCACCCTAAGGGGAAGTGGGAGTGTTTGCTGATGCGAAAGGCATGTCTGGTGGGTAAAGGCCCGATATTGCGTAGATGGAGAGAACAGGCCCCCCCTACCTTTTGGGAATGGCACAACAGCTTTCATCAATTGATGCTCACTGAAAGATGGAGAGCGTGGGGCAGTGTCCATCGCTGGTCCTCTTTTTTTGTTGATTTGGGAACCGTACATTCAAAACTTGGGACCTCATAGTCGAAACTAAATATTGCATGTGGGTCACTGATGGGTAAAAGGGTGGGGGATAGGATAACGATTAAGAAGACTAAGGATGTGGGTATAGCTAATGGGTTGGTAATGAGGGTAGAGATGGTGCGATCGAGGGGGGGGTGAGAGGGTTGGGGGAGGGGGGAGGGGGAGGAGTTTTTTTTTTTTTTATAGTGTTTATAATGTTATAACCCAACTGTAAAGGCTGTTATGCTTCATAGACGGGGATAAGAGTCAACCCCGCTCAGAGGCTTGCTGTAATGTGATTGTTGATATTTGTTGGTGGTGAATAAATAAAGTTTCAAAAAAAAAAAAAAAAAACCACTAGCCAATCCAAGGGAGGTTGGGGGGGGGGGGGAGGGAGGGAGCTGGTAGCACCAGGTTTGCACCCTCGGTGTCCAGTGCCAGTCACCATCCCTTGTATATCAACCAGTCTAGTCCAGGCAAGCCCTCTGCTTTTTGAAATGGGTCTGAAGAAATCTTCCAGTGGCGATCTGCCACAGGGAAGCTCTCCACCAGCTGCTAGGGACTGAGATACTGATCTCTGGACCTATGGAGGCAGCTCTTGTACTGTGACATCAGAAATCAGACATGCTCAGTCTCCAGCTGCTGGAGGTGGGAGATAACCCATACGTACTGGACTGGAGACACGGATAAGGAAGCAGCACTTCACAGATGGCATGGGAAGGGTCTCCTGAAACCCAAACTCTCAGCAAGGGTAGCTCAGCTATGCCTTGTTCTCTAATCCTGCTCAAAAGGCAGTCTCCAATGCTCAACCAGGGACAGTTGCACACAAAAAAAAAAAAAAAGCCAGCTGTGTTTCCTTGTTAAGTCGAGCATGCAGAGTTATTCCTGCTATCCTTTCTGCCTATGTAATACAGACAGCAACAAATGGTGAACAGAACTTCAGAGCCTTGGTGACCTCTAAAAGAAAAATTTCATTCACCTTTAATTCCCATAAATCTCCAAGTAAGTAGCACATGAGCTGTGCCAAGCTGGAGAGTTATTTAGCTTTTGTTCTACTGCTGAAGCAAAGTAACATGCCCCAACACCGGCCAGCTGGAGTATGTATGCCACGGGGAGGGGGGAGTATATATAGTGCAACAGAACACAGCTACTCTCCCTCTTCCCCCTGCTCGCTGAGATAAGTGTTATCATACCAAGCTTCCACAAGAGATTGTGCTCCCAGTCCTGCAAAAACAGCTCTCCCTTACCCCCCACCTCCTCAGCCACAGGAGGGACCAGCATGTTATTCCCTTGAGTCAAAAACTGCAGGTTCAAATATAAAATCATATCCTGACCCTGGCTTGAGGATTATTTTGGATGTAGAGGGTGATGTTGAAGTGATCCCTTTTCTACCACCGCCAGATGCTTGCTGTTACTGCTTTTCTTTGCCATTCATGTCCTTTCACAATTCTCCTTCCCCCTCCCTTGGCAACCTTCCACTAGGCCCTCTGTGTTCCCTGTGTTAATATGCCATTGCCTGTTTATTACTTACTCAGAGTAGTTGCTGCCATCGCTGCTGCTGCTGGCATCCTCAGAGTCTGAGTGTGCATCTTGCTTCAGCACTCTTATAGCCAGGGATCTGATAGCTCTCATCAAAATACTTTCCATCGCCTCGACGGAGAGCTTCTCCAGCACAATCACACGGCATCGGCTCAGAAGGGCAGAGTTGACTTCGAAAGAAGGGTTTTCTGTCGTAGCCCCGATCAGCGTCACTGTGCCGCATTCTACGTGCGGGAGGAAAGTGTCCTGAGCATGGGAGGGAAGCAGAAGAAACTGGTACCAGTTAGAGATCACCTGAGCCGTCCCATGTGAGTATACCAGTCAGTGGTTTTCATTTGCACCTTTGGAGGAAATTCACAGTTGTGTTGGCAAGCTGATGGAGTTTAGGGACAAAACATTTTTACAGTAGAAACAAAATGAGGGCAACATTTTAGCATCAGGCTGTAATGAGAGGACCTAGAAGGAAAAGGTGACACACTATGGTCTCATCACAAACCACTTGAATTTAGATTGTAACACGAGAGGGTATGCATTCAACAGGTGAGAGGGTATGCATTCAACAGGCTCACCAGCAAGCATTGAGATAAAGCAGCACTATAGTCACTCAACCAGGAAATTTAAGATTATGAAAGCAGGACAGAAAGTTTTTGAAGTGGCTATCACACAGCATTAAATTTTCAGCATTAAACCAAAAAGCACACACTCTGTTTTGGCCAAAAGCAAGTCTGAAAACCAAGAAACCTCTGCTGTTAAAAAAATGATTAATCTATATCCACTCCCAAAGTTTGAGGGAGATTCAATGTGGGAAGGGAAGATGTTTAATCCTCCACAGACAAGGGGACGGTAGTGGAACTTTAGTCAGTGGGGAGAAAGTTTCCCCTCTGTGAATGATAGCATCATCTTTCTGAAAACTTTACTGAAATATTCATCAGCCTTAAAAAAAGTTATTATGTCTACTCAACTACTTTGTGGGTTTTTGTTTACTTAACTTGATATTTGGTGGCTACCACAATATAGACTTTATGCTTTTGAAAAGAACAGCAAATGAAGGAGAACTGATGCCCACGCTAAACCTGACAAATCTAAAGTTAGATTCGTTTACCTCTCATCTCAGCTGTCAAATTCTTCTATAATAAGCTGTGTCTATAGCAAAGGAAAACCCCGTTTCCTAGAATGCTGCTTGTTTTTTTTTCTTTTTAAGAGAGAAGTCCTAGTGCTCATGTCATTTCTTCATGCCTATTATTTTCTAGGTTACTGCTCTTTAACCTAGAACAGAAAGTAAGGTGTGCTGGTTCTTGAAACACTGGGTTGAAATTTGACCACACAAAATTGAGGATCACATTCAGATAGCAATAAACCAATTAACAAAAGAGTCCATGAACAGGAAGAGGGGAACAATAGGTTACTTTCAATGATATTGACATAAATAAAAGTTTCCATTTTTGAATACTTTCCATACTTATGATAGTCTGGGCAACTGAGTGATTATCCTTCACACTCACCCTCTTTTATGTCAATCATATTTGGTTAATCATAGGTACATAGTAGTGCTGATCAAGAGTAAGATGCAAGATAAAGGATGTTTGGTGCAGTTAGAGAGGAAAACTTGTCTACTTTAGCATTCAGTCTTCTTCTGACTCCCAAATGTCCAGAATATGAGGACACTACCCTCAAATGAAATAATAATAAAAAAAACCCTAACGATTTATAACTGAAAAGATATCAGAATTATGGAATACATGTTATGAAACAATTAGATCTGTATGAATAAAAAAAAGATACTGGATGTAAGAATTATTGAAATTGCAAGAATGACAGCCAGCATTTCATCCTGGGTTACTGAATTTATAAACATTAAATGCTGAATTAAAACTTTTTTTCAATGGTGCTAATTATCCGTAGTATAAGAGGGCCTGACACTACAGGAAAAGTTCTACAATACAGATAAAACACAGCTTGATAAATATATTTGCACCCTCCCCCACCCACACAATGTTCTCAGCTGGAGTGCATTGCAGATGCCATTATCTTACCAAACTATGTTTAGAATTAAGGGGAAAGGAGAAAAGGGAAAGGGGGGTGGGGGTTGCAGTCCAACAACATAAAACGGAGGAGAATATGGAGAGGGGCAGCTGCACGGAAGAGAGAAATGATGCATGACATAAGTATTTTTTATCTGAAAGACATAGTCCTAAGAAATGAACAGAGAGCCCTGTAGCAAAAAGGAGATAACCCCAGATCGGATATTCTATTTTCTCCAAGGATACAATCTCAGTGGCTGATGGAGAAAAGTGTGCTAACCTTTACGCACAGGTTAACATTGTTTTTTGCGTACGATTGTGTGTGCTACCAATGTAGAATGGAGTTTTGCGCACAAAGCCTTGGACAGACAGCAGCGCACAGAACATTTCAAGCCACCATAATGAAGCAATTAGCTATTCAATACAAAAGCAGAGAAGTGCCAGGACACCAGAAGGTCAAGCACAATACTGGGATTTTAACACAAATGTCTGAGGCAGCATAAAGGGTTAATTCATAGGTCTGTGGTCAGCACTAGTGAAGAATTTATACGTATTTCTTCTCTACATTGAGCATACAGTACTCACAACTTTTTCTGGCTTTGCTGAAGAGAGTGGTGAAACAAAATGGCAGGGAAGGTGCTCTGGAACAATGTTATGCCATGTGCTAGAATATTATCTAGTGCATAAATGTCAATATTGTTCTAAGTAGAATTTCTGTGCAGAATATCATTGGTATTTATGAACACCAGTATTATTCTGGGTAGAATAGCTACGCAGAATATTGCTGTTTATGCACTAGACAGCATTCCTGCACATATGCACAAGTGCCAGATTTTTGTGTGCAAGATATAGGTGCTGCTAATACAGACCCATGTACACATACTTTCTTTGTTCAGCACAGACTTTTTGCACAGAACTTATCTGCATGCTGTTTCCTTACAGCATCAGAGATCAAATCTTCTGTTAGACTTACCTTAGGAGATACTGCATTAAGCTTTAGCACTGGACTCTAGCAGGGTTTTTGCACCGGCCCCACAGAGTTCCCTCCCCTCCCCCACACATGCTTTCCATAGTCACTTCTAAAACAGTGGACCATGAGATAGCAATCTTTTCAAGGTAACCACATTCTTAAAAGAAGAGCCTTCATAATTACCTTAGACTTTCCTACTTATCTGAATGCCATTGTGAAACTGCACTTAATATTTTCAAATGGACAAAAGCGGCAGTGTTAAACCCATCGGTTCCAAAAACTGACCAATTCCCAAAAGTGCTCATCTTTACATTTCCTGGGCCGAAAAGTCAATATACAACCAAGATGTATCCCATTCAACTAAAGGAGGGGACCAGGCCTAAATGAAGTTAAGACAGTTATCGGTATTAATTTAGGAAGAAGCATTCAGCAATCCAACTTATACAGATAGCTTTATGCATATTTTCAGCCACTTTATCTGTATATAAAACAGATATCTTTATGCACAGTCCATCCCACTGGATAATCTCCCCCACTCCCCCCGCAATCTCTTAGCATTAACGTTATGATCTACTGTGAATTGCTATGGCTCTCTATCCCCATATTAAATTGGAACCATATGAGCCACCGAGAGAACATGACCAACAGGGATTATGCTAACCAGAGACTATAAAATGTTGCAGCTTGCATCCCTCATATTGCTATGCATCTGCTAGTGAAGGACTGCAGTTTTTCAGTTTTCTGAAAAAGAGGTGGAATAAGTGACTAAAAAGTAAAACCAGAAGCTAGCAGGACTCTTAGGAGACTTCTGCATTCTCACGATTGCTGAAGAGTTGTGTGGCAAACAGTATATTATTGCTCTTAGTCTAAATGAGCTGAGCAGAGGAAGAGCAGGCTGACCCTTGGAACAAGAATATTTAGCAAAACTCAGTGTCCTCCCAGAAGTTTGCCAGTAGCTGCAAGAGCATGCTGTACCTACCACACAACAGCACTAAACTCAGCTCTGTGCCAGATTTAAAGATGAAATTCTAGGCCACTATGACAAGAGAAAGGGAAAAGTCCCAGGCCTCAAATCAAAATTAATTTTTAATTTGGCATTTTAAAATGCGCTTGGTCTTGATACAAGGCAAGAGAAGGTATTACCAGAGGCAGCAGGTTAAGGAGACAGAATGCAAGCGACTACTCCAATGCCACAAACAATACACATCCATGAAAGAAGCACTCCTTAAATAAGAACTGCACAAAAACAATTTAGTGGAGATAGGTAAACAAAAGCAAGAGAAAAATGAGACCAGTATGGATTTCAAGAGAGACAGCTAAAAATTTAAAGAAAAATGGTCACCATTCAAATGGAACACGGAATCTTAGAAGAGGGTAAGAAACGTATCTGGAAAGGCTGATGAAATCAGGGCCATAGCCATGGGGGCAGGCCTTGGGCCCCTCCACTTCACTCAGGATCCCCCAGCTGGACTGGACTACACTGAACCATTAAAAAAGGCAGCTAGTGCTTCAAGTGAAGCACTATCACCATCATGCATGAGAGCAGCAGCAGAAGCAAGCCCATGGCTCTCCACCTTCCGATCAGTCTCTCAACACAGCAAACACCGGTACTATAAGCACTTCCACCATCCCCAACCAGTACTTCCCATGCCAATCCCGTGCAGCACTTGAAGCAGCAGCTCCTGACTTCTTCAGCTGCAGGGTTTTGGGATCCACATTGGCAAAGGTATATGGTGTCCTCAAGTCTGGAGGAGGAAATTGCAAGGGGAGGCATCAAGAAGCAGGAGATGCAGAGGAATGCATGCTGGGAAAGAGGGAGAAAGGCAATAGGGAGGATGATGGGGAAGAGGAGATGACAGTGGGAGTATAGAGCTGATGGCAGAGCAGGACGTTAGGGATTGGGTAGAAGAGCAGAAAGAAGGGAGGAGAATGGGGTCTCAAGGCTTGGGTAGGCTGGGAAAATAGGCACTTGGAGATGGTGCTGAAGGAGAGTGGGCAATGAGTATTAAGCAACTGGATGGAAGTATGAGTAGGGGCGTGTTGGATGGACTGCAAGGTGTATGAAAGGGGGAAGAAAGGTGGGAGAATAGTGTGAAGGACCTGGAGGTGCTGAGGAAGGGTCAGGAGGCAATAAAAAGGAACAGGAGGCTGTGGAGGGAGTGAGAGACAAAGAAGAAGGTATTGAGGTGTGAGAGAAGTAAAAATGGAAGAGGTGAAAGGGGAAATGGAAGGCTGGGTAGGGGGTAAAAGACACGAACTAGGCTGAAAGCAGGGGCAGGGGATGAGAGAGAGTTGGGGTGGATGAGAAGCAGAGGAAGATAAGTGAGAGATGGAAAGAGGGTGAGAACAATGAGTAGAAATGGGGGGGGGGGGGGTCTTGCGAGCGGGTGAAGAAGGTCCATTAAAGGCTAGGAAAGGATGGGAGATAGAAAGCTATGTGAATGAGAAGTAAAAAGCGGGAAATTGAAGACTGGAGTATAAGGAGAATAGTGGAAAGAGGAAACAAAATCTAGCTATGGGTAGATTTAGAGGCAGACAAAAGAAACAAAACAAATGAAAAAATGGAGGGGAGAAAGGAAAGAAGATAGAAACAAACAAAAAAAATGCAAGTGAGACCCTAGAAAAGGACTTGGGTAAAGATCAACAAACAAGGAAAGAGACCAGGATGATTAGAAAAGTGAAAAGATTAGACAACAAAGGGTACAAATAAAACATTTCAATTTCAAATTTTTATTGCTTAGAATATGTCACCTTTGCAAATGTGCATTCTAATGCCTTTGTAGTTCACTCAGTATAGCACAATATGCATTTCCCTTTCTTCTGTGTTGAACTGCTTAACATAGTACCAGTAACATAGTAAATGATGGCAGATAAGACGGAATTAGGCCTTACCTGCTA
Organism: Ichthyophis bannanicus; assembly: GCA_033557465.1. Classification (NCBI taxonomy): domain Eukaryota; kingdom Metazoa; phylum Chordata; class Amphibia; order Gymnophiona; family Ichthyophiidae; genus Ichthyophis; species Ichthyophis bannanicus. The sequence continues at coordinate 1,175,646,368 of CM066031.1, forward strand.
ATTGTCTTTCCTTTAATTCTCTCCGGGCCAGTCCGGCACTTGAAGGCACTTGAGGGTTGTCAACCTTCTCCAGCAGCTGAGGACTGAAAGCAGAATCTTTTCTGTGATCTAGCATCTGGCTCCCCCTAGTGGCTCACCTCAGTCTAAATGTGATAAGCAGTGGATAAAATCGATAACTCTGAACACCCCAACATCTAGAAAATAGAAAAAACAATCCAAAACTGCGCGGAAGCAAGCCTGCCTCAACCCGGAAGAACGCCTCCGCGGACGAGGCCTCAACGCCTCCGAAATTTGAAACGCCTAAGGCAGCCTGAAAACTGCGTTTCTTATGTTCCTTTACTATGGAGTTGGAGTTTATGAATTTTTTTTTTTTTATATTGTATTCTTATGTTATGCTCGTAGCTGACGGAGCGAGGAACCTCCTGAAACCGAGTGAGCAAGCTATCCAAGCGGAAACACTGTCATACGCCTGTCGAAGCCCACTCCGCAGCAAACACGAATCCGGCCAGAAGATCCCCGAAATCACCTGAGATAAGACATCAGACCATGTACCGGGTGGGTTCCGGACTGGCCCGGAGAGAATTAAAGGAAAGACAATTAGCAGGTAAGGCCTAATTTCGTCTTCCTTGTCATCTCTCCGGGCCAGTCCGGCACTTGAGGGTAGTACCAAAGCAGTACCTAGCCCCGGGAGGGACCCGCCAGCCCCACAATAACGGCCAACGTCCCCACGATAGCATCCCAGCGAGCCTGAACATCTAATCTATAATGCTTGGCAAAAGTGTGCAGCGAAGACCACATCGCCGCCCTACAAATCTCAACCGGCGGGATCAAGGCAAACTCCGCCCAGGACGTAGCCAAACCCCGTGTGGAATGCGCCCGGAAGCCCTCCGGGAGCGCTCTGCCACACACCTGGTATGCTGCTACAACGGCCTGTTTCACCCATCTAGCGATGGACGCCTTGGAAGCCACCTCACCCTTCCGCGGTCCTCCAAACAACACGAACAGCCGGTCCGTTTTACAAAACGCCGCCGTGCGGCGCAAATATCTCTTAAGCACCCTGCCTAAATCTAAGCTCCGGAGGACCGCCTCAATGGGCTGACCTTCACGCACCGGAAAGGTCGGCAGCGATATAGACTGATTCACATGAAAACTGGAGACCACCTTGGGAAGAAAGGAGGGCACCGGTCTCAAAGTCACCTTCTCCGGCGAAAACTGCAGGAAAGGCTTGCGACAAGAGAGCGCCTGAAGATCCGACACGCGCCTCGCCGAACATAAGGCCACCAGGAAAACTGTCTTCCAGGAAAGATCCCGGAGAGAGACCTCCTTAGATGGTTCAAACGGCGGCTTCGCCAAAGCCTCGAGCACCAAATTGAGATCCCAGGCTGGCACTACCGAATGCACCGGAGGACGGATATTCCGTACAGCCCGCAAGAAACGAACCACATCCGGATGAGAAGTGAGAAGCCCCCCGCTCACCTTGCCCCGAAAACACGCCAGAGCCGCCAACTGCACCTTGAGGGTCGCGAGCGCCAACCCCTTATCGAGACCATCCTGCAGAAAAGAGAGAACGTCAGGAATGAGAGCCCGGAGCGGAGACAAACTCCGCTGCACGCACCAGCGCTCAAAGATGCACCAGACGCGACCGTATGCCAGTGAAGTCGAGGGTCTCCGAGCCCCTAACAGAGTGGAGATCACCGCCGGCGAATAACCACGTCTCCTCAACTTGTGCCTCTCAAGAGCCAAGCCGTAAGAGAGAAGCGATCCACGTCCGGCATGAAAAGCGGCCCTTGCCTCAGCAGGTCCGACCGGGCGGGCAGCCTCCAGGGCTTGTCGAACAGGAGCCGAATCAGATTCGCGTACCAAGCCCGCCGGGGCCAATCCGGGGCTATCAGAATCATCTGCCCGTCGTGCCTCTTTGCCCTCCGGACGACTTTGCCTATCAGAGGCCAGGGGGGGAAGACATACAGCAGAACCCCCATCAGCCACGGCTGCGCTAGACCGCCAAGGCCTTCCGACATGAAATCTCTTCTCCGGCTGTAAAACCGCCCGCCTTGGCATTGTCGAAGGTGGCCATGAGGTCCATTACCGGCTGACCCCAACGGTGGGACAGCTCGCGAAACACTTCCTCGTGCAATTCCCATTCGCCTGGATCCACGACATGCCGACTGAGATAGTCTGCTTGCACATTGTCGCGACCCGCTACATGCGCTGCTGACAGGGCTAGCAAGTGCAACTCCACCCAGTCCATCAACCGGAGACTCTCTTCCAAGAGAGACGCACTGCCCGTCCCTCCTTGACGATTGATGTACGAGACTGTGACCGCGTTGTCGGAAAACACCCACACGGCCTTCTGCTCGACCAGAGACGCAAAGGCCAACAGAGCGAGACGGACGGTGGTGAGTTCCAACAGATTGATGGAAAACGTGGACTCCAGCGGGGACCAAACTCCCTGCACGAACCTGGCCTGGCAATGGGCCCCCCAACCTGCTAGGCTGGCATTGGTCGTGAGAAGCAGCCAGTCCGGCTGTCGCAAGGGAATGCCTGCTCGCAGATGAACCGGATTCAACCACCACTGAAGACTGAGGCGCGCCTCTGGCGTGTGGACCAACTTCCGGTCCAACGAGTGCCGCTGCGGAGACCACCGGGTCAGCAGGGAATGTTGTAATGGTCGCATGCGCGCCCGAGCCCAGGGAACAAGGTCCAAGGTCGCTGCCATGGAACCGAGAAGCTGCAAATAATGCCATGCCGACGGAGCCTTGAGCCGCAAGAAAACTGTGATCTGGCTCCAGATCTTCTGAACACGGGTCTCCGGCAAAAACACTGCGCCCACGCTCGTGTCGAACAGCGCACCCAGATACAAGAGCCACTGCACTGGCACCAGCTGACTCTTGGCTCGGTTTACGACCCAGCCAAGGCTTTCCAGGAGCGATACCACTTTCCCCGTGGCCTCTCAAGACTCGGCCACCGAGGGTGCTCGAATGAGCCAGTCGTCCAGATAAGGATGTACGAGCAAGCCGTCGCGCCGCAACGCCGCCGCGACTACCACCATCACCTTTGTGAATGTCTGAGGTGCCGTTGCCAGCCCGAAAGGCAAGGCCTGGAACTGGAAATGCCCCATGGGCACCGCAAAACGCAAAAAACGTTGATGCTCCGCCCGTACTGGAATATGGAGATAAGCCTCCGTGAGATCTATGGAGGTAAGGACTTCGGACGGCTGCACGGACGCGATCACGGAACGTAGAGTCTCCATGCGAAAATGCAGAACGCGAAGGCAACGGTTTACGTGCTTGAGGTCCAAGATCGGACGGAAGGATCCTTCCTTCTTGGGCACCACGAAATAAATCGAGTACCGACCTAAGCCGCACTGGTCGGAGGGAACTGGGACAATGGCCCGCAGACGCACCAAACGCTAAAGCGTCTCCTCCACCGCCCGCGCTTTGTCCCGCGAACCACAGGGAGACATCACGAACGCTTCCGCCAACGTTTGTGCAAACTCCAGCGCATAGCCGTCTCGGATGATTTCCAGGACCCACTGATCTGTTGTTATGCTGGTCCAGATGGTTAGAAACCGATGTAACCGTCCTCCCACCGGAATCTCCGTCTGGACCAACGTCCCTTCATTGGGACTTTTTACCCGGATTCGGCTGGGAAGGGAAGAACCCCCTGCCGAACCCCCGAGCCCCATGAAAGGACTGACCACGGGTGGATAACCGCCCTCACGCATAAGGAGCAAACCACGCACCTTGAAACCTACGCGCCTCCCGGGACTGACCACGGAAACCCCCACTGGGTCGCTGCGCCCTTGGGCGATCCTCCGGGAGGCGACCCCCCCTTGGAGTCACCTAAGTCTTTGACGATCTTTTCTAAAGCAGCTCCAAACAGGAGCGTGCCCTTATACGGAAGCTTGCTAAGCCGCGCTTTAGACGACGCATCCGCCGCCCAATTGCGGAGCCACAAAAACCTGTGAGCTGCTATGACCGAAGCCATGGACTTCGCGGAAACCCGCACGAGATCATAAAAAGTGTCTGCCAAATACGCTGCGGCTGACTCCATTTTTGCAGCCTCCTCGGCCTCTGTAGGGGCACGGAGGGCACCCTGCATCCACCGAATGGACGCTCAGGAGACATAAGCCCCACAGATAGACGCTCGGAGTGCCAAGGCGCACGTCTCAAAGGTTTGCTTGAGGAGAGTCTCCAGCCGCCTATCTTGTAAATCCTTGAGGGCCGCTCCGCCCTCCACGGGAATAATGGTCTTTTTAGTCACCGCCGAGACAAGGGCATCGACCCTAGGCATTTTCAGCAAGTCTAGTTCCTCCTGCGGTAGGGGGTACATTAGACCAATCGCCCTAGCCCCCCGCAAAGTGGCCTCCGGACATTCCCATTCCGACTCCACCATTTGTTTCATTACTCGGTGCACTGGGAAACACTTCTGATCCGACTTAAACCCCCGGAGGAGGGGATCCTCCAACAGCAGGTCAGGCACCGCAGGCAGCTCAATATTTAACGCTGCTAACGTCTGGGAGATAAGAGGGGCCAATTCCTCTTTCCGGAATACCCGAAAAAAATTCGGATCATCCGCATCCCCCAACTCACTATCTTCTGCATTCCCCAGCCAGGGATCCACATTGGATTCCCCAACGTCACCTTCTTCCAGGGCTGAGGGCGCCGGGAAGGAAGAACCAAAACCATCGGTCTCCCCTGGTGCCCCGCGGACCAACTGGGAAGAGCCCTCCCCCGGGTCCCAGGCAGAAAAATCCTCTTCCCGGCCTGAGGCAGCAAGAGAGGCAGGCTCTGCCCCCTGAGACTGCCGCTGTTTTATGCAGTAAGCCCGGTGCATTTCTAAAATGAAATCTGCCGAAAACACCGACTGAAAGGCACTCTGAGCTGCAGCCACGTGCAGTGAAGGAGCTTCCTCCACCCCCGCCGGCTTTTTGGATTTGCCCTTCTTTTTAGCTGGCTTCTTAACAGAGATGGCTGCCTTTCCCGCCATTTCTGACACGCTCTGACCATCCCTGTGAGCAACACTGGCATCAGGCCCGCTTTCCATCTCGGCGGAGGAACGCTCTACCCCCCGGACACCCCAAAGAACGCCGAAACCGGCGGTGTCAAAGAAGAACGGCCCAACACAAAACAAACTAACCTGTCAGGCACACAGCCAGCCGTGCCCGGGAGACCGCAAGGATGACGCGCACTCCCGCTGCCAGCGAGAGCGGTCTATCCTGTGCCAGAGAACAGCACCTTCAGTAATGGCGCTCGTGCTGCCTCAGACCCGCGCTCCCGCTGCTAGCGGGGGGGGGGGGGGTCCGATTGATACAGACAGATGCGGTCGGTGTTCGGGGGCTCCCCGCTCTGCCAGATTGAGACAGGCTCTGCCTCCGCGGGAAGAACTCATGCTGCCAAGCTCAGGTCAAGCCAAGAGCCACACTTGACTCCTAGAAAAAAACCGCAGCCCGGACTTTCCCACACGACAGCAAAACGGAGCCACAGAACTACTAACCAAAAAAATAGAAAAAAAGAACAGAAAGGAAAGCCTTAAACAGCTAGTGAACCGGGAGCCAGAAAAACGAATGTCCCTTCCAGCTGCTGAGGACTGAAAGACTGAGGTGAGCCACTAGGGGGAGCCAGATGCTAGATCACAGAAAAGATTCTGCTTTCAGTCCTCAGCTGCTGGAGAAGGTTGACAACCCTCAAGTGCCTTCAAGTGCCGGACTGGCCCGGAGAGATGACAAGGAAAGCATAGTTACTCACCTGTAACAGGTGATCTCCGGGAACAGCAGGAATTTAGTCCTCACATATGGGTATCGTCGGTACCGACGGAGCCTGCGCGGGAACGCTCCCCAGCGTCCAATTAGAACGCTTTTGGGAGTATCCCACAGCGCCTGCGTGCTGCCTTCCCGCCTTTCCCAACTGCCTCTCTCCAGTTGAGTTTCAGAGCTGAGACAAAGAGAGAGAGAGCGAGGGAAAGGAAAAGAGATAGAGAGATACAAACTCCTAGGGGAGGTGGGTGGGTTGTGAGGACTAAATTCCTGCTGTTCCCGGAAATCACCTGTTACAGGTGAGTAACTATGCTATCTCCAGGAACAAGCAGGAATGTAGTCATCACATATGGGGACTCCCTAGCTTTAGATGCCAGGGAGAGACCCCAGAAGTTGTGTGTCCCTGAGAAGGGCTCCTCTTCCCCCCATGGATCTCTGGCATCCAGCCAGGGATGGTGGGTAGGAGTTGATTAGGTATGGAACAGGTGTTTGAGAACAGCCTGACCAAACAAGGCATCCCGGTGGGAGTCCTTGTCCAAGCAGTAATGGGCTGTGAAGGTATGAACCGAGGCCCAAGTGGCTGCTCGACACTGTGGGCTGTGACATGGCCCTCCACAGAAAGGTTCTTACTCTGATAGGCGAAAGAAATACACTGAGCAATCCAGTTAGATAGTGTTCTCTTGGAGACTGGAAGTCCCAAATGAGAAGGATCAAAAGCAACAAAGAGTTGAGAGGACTTTCTATGTTGCTGTGTTCTTTGTAAGTAAAAAGCTAGAGCTCCTTTACAGTCCAAGGTATGAAGATTCCTCTCTCCATTTGATGCATGAGGTCTGTGATACCGCAAGCCCTCTGATGCAAGAAAGGAAACTTTTAAATCTTGAAAAAAACAGGATTTGCCTGCAATTACGAGAAGGGACACATAGAGGGAGCAGGAGAACAAACCTGAAAGTGGAAGAACCACACCTCTATGGGCAGGACTCAGAAGCAGCTGCTCTGGATTTAAGTAGGAACAGAGCACTGCAAGAGAGAGAGCCAAGAGAGAGAGAGCCGAGAGAGCCAAGAGAGGCAAAGGTGCCAGGAAGGCAGTCAAGAGAGCCAGAAAGGCAACAGAGAAATCCCGAAGGGAAGAACCCAGAGGAGAAGCACAGGAGGAGGCAAGGAGCTTGGCAGAGACCTTCATGTGGAGAACAGGAGGCAGTGCCAAGGGAAGCTCCAGAGGCCAGACTCAGAGACCGAGGTGAGGTCACTGACAAACCCAGCAGAGCTAAAGGAAAGGAAGCTACTGGGAGAGCAGGCCTAGAGAAAGGCCATACACAACTTCAAGGGGGAGTATCACGGACTGCAGCCAAGGAAGGAAGTGCTTATCCCTCCGGTTGGAGAAGAAACCTTCAAGAGAAAAAAGGTACTTTTAAAAGCTTTTACAAAAGTAACTTGAAAGATAAAGGAAAAGTTCATAGCCTTGAGAGAAAGGATATACCTGGAGCACAAAACTCTCAGACTAGGCCTCAAGCCTTTTTCAAGAAGCCTAGAGAGGAACAAAGGGCTAGTTTTTATCTGGACAATAAGGACTGTTTTAAACCAGATATAACTGATAAGTTTTACAGGAAAAAGTTTAATGTTGCCAGAGAATGGAAGGTGCAAACTTTTAGTCCTGAAACGACAGCAAGCCCAGGGAGATATACTAGACCTAAAAGCCGACGCCCCAAACTCCCAAGCCAGCACTGGGATACAGTATGGCATGCTTTTAGGAAACCAGGTTTTAATATCCAAGAGATCTCAGAGACCTCAGTTTCAGATCCCATAGACATGGAATGGCTGCCAGGGGAATCTGAGAGCAGTGAAGATATAGAACCAATGGAATGTGACTTTTGCACAAGAAGATATCTTTGAGTAAGAGGCAAACAAATCTAATGTGTGCAAACTGTACTGGAAAGTTTATGCTTTAAGTTGGTGAAGGAACCATGTTATTTTGAGTGTTTTGCTGACTCACGTTTTGATGCAACTGAATTTATGTTCTGTTACTCATTACCTCATATTTTGAATTTCTTCATGCGAAAAGAGGAAATAAAAGCCTTTTTGTACCCTACACTTGGCAAGAGTTACTTTTTTAGGTTGTTGACCCTGAGGCTGACAATGTGACCTGCTATCCCATTGACCCTCACAACAGATCAACCCTGAACCTTTTAATTCTTATGCGCTCCCCAGCCCCTGTGGAACCACTACGCCGCCACTAGAGGGGGCTGCGGGGGACAGGTCCTGGAAAAAAGACAGGCAAGTAGACCTCTTGGTTGAGATGAAAAGGCGAGACCACCTTAGGCATAAAGTGTGGATGAGTCCTAAGGACTACCTTGTCATGATGGAACCTTGTATAAGGTGGATTAGCTACTAGTGCTTGCAATTCACTAATGCGACGTGCTGATGTGATTGCAATGAGAAAGATAACCTTCCAAGAAAGAAATTTCAAGAAGGTGGTAGCTAAAGGTTCGAAAGGTGGCTTCATGAGCTGACCAAGAACCAGGTTCAAATCCCATGCCACCGGAAGTGGTCTAATGGGAGGCTTAATTAGAAGGAGGCCTCTCATAAATCTTGCTATAAGAGGATGAGAGGAAATAGGTTGTCCATTTAGAGGCTTAAGAGAAGCTGCAACAGCACTCAAATGGACTCTTACTGAATTTGTCTTAAGGCCTGCATTAGACAAATGGAGGAGATACTTCAGCAAAGATTCCAGAGGTATCGCAAGGGGGTTAAGACCCTTTTCCGAACACCAAATAGTAAACCTTTTCCACTTGAAAGCATAAGAACGTCTAGTGGAAGGTTTTCTGGAAGCATAAAGAACATCTTTCACTTGCTGAGAAAGATGAAGATCTCGAAGATCTAGGCCTTCAGCAACCAAGCCCTGAGATGCAGAGACTGGGGACTGGGATACCATAACATTCCGTTCTCCTGAGATAGGAGATCTGGAGCAGACCCTAACTCCAGGGAGGGAGCTTGAGAGAGATGTAGAAGCAGAGGGTACCAGACTTGCCGTGGCCAATGTGGTGCTATGAGAATCATGTGGCCTCTGTCTCTCTGAAGCTTGAAGAGGGTTTTGGGAATTAGGGGAATGGGTGTAAAGGCATACAGGAAGTCTTGACCCCAGTAAAGGAGGAAAGCATCCCTGGCCCGAGCCCCCTTAGCCGGAATTCTGGAACAGAACCAGGGAAGTTTGGCATTCCACGGACTTGCAAAGAGGTCTATGTCCGGGGTTCCCCAAAGTTGAAATATCCTGGTCACCTGGTCTGCATGCAGAAACCACTCGTGTGGAAGGAGAACTCGACTGAGTCTGTCCGCCCAAGAGTTTTGAATGCCTGGAAGATATACTGCCAGCAGATGAATCTGATGCTCTCTGGCGAGGGCCCATAGTCCCTCGCCAGAGGGAGGAGTGGCCTAGTGTTTGGGGCAAGGTACCTCAGGTCGGAAGGTCGGGGGTTCAAATCCCACTAGAGGACAGCAACCTTGGGCCGGAAGGACTGGGGTTTCTAGTCCCACAGGTGCTCATTGTGGTCTTGGGCAAGCCACTTAACCCTCTATTGCCCATGTACCCTGTAAAATAGTTATCTCCAAGTTATAAATGCCCTGTTCAATGTAATTTCAGTTTGTTCAATGTAAACCGCTTTGATATCATGAAAGGCGGTATATAAGAAATGTTAAATAAATAAATAAAATAGTCGCAAAGCTTCGTTGCAAAGCGACAGAGAGCCTGTTCCCCCCTGCTTGTTCACATAGAACATGGCTACCTGATTGTCCGTATGAATGAGGACTGTCTTGTAGCTGAGCAGGGAGTGGAACACTCGCAGAGCCAGGAAAATTGCTCTGAGTTCCAAGAGATTGATATGCAGACAACTCTCTTGCGGAGACCAAGTGCCCTGGGTGGAGAAGTCTTGCAGATGAGCTCCCCAACCCTTTGGAGAAGCATCTGTTGTGAGAGTTGCTTGGGGTTAAGGGTTGTTGAAAAGGGCACCCGAGCAACAGATTTTGAGTGGACGTCCACCATTGGAGGGACAAAATGAGGCGACTTGTATTTGCTATTTTGTCTGACAGGCACCCTGATGCCTGGGTCCATTGGGTGGATAAAGTCCACTGAGCTGCCCTCATGTGGAGGCGAGCATATGGAACCACATGCACAGTGGATGCCATGTGGCCCAGTAATTGCAACATTTCTCAAGCAGTAAGATGAGGCTTTAGCACTGCTTGAGAAGCTAACTGCACCAAGCGAAGGCAACGGGCCTGGGGAAGATAGGCCCTTGCCCTTGTGGTATCCAGAAGAGCTCCTATGAACTCTAAAGACTGAGTGGGAGTCAGACTGGATTTTGGGATGTTTATTACCAGCCCTAAATACTGAAGGATACGCATTGTGCAGGATAGAGAAGTCTTGGCTTCTGACTGTGTTGGAGCTCGAATGAACCAGTCGTCCAAGTAAGGGAAGACGAATATTCCCAGAGTGCAGAGAAATGCTGCTACCACAGCCATGCATTTCGTGAACACTTGGTGCAGAGGCCAGACCAAAAGGAAGCACCCTGTATTGGTAGTGCTTTCCTTGAAAAATAAACCGAAGTAACCTTCTGTGGGTTGGATGGATGAGGACATGGGTGTACGCATCCTTGAGATCTAGAGAACAAAGCCAATCCTGACTCTGAAGGGTTGGAAGCAGAGCTCCGAGAGAAATCATCTTGAATTTCTCCTTAACAAGGAATTTGTTCAATTCTCTGAGATCTTAGATAGGTCTGTATCCCCCTGTTTTCTTTGGGATAAGAAAATAAGGGGAATAGAACCCTGTGCCCTGTTGATGAAGAGGCACTTCTTCTATTGCCTCTTGGGCAAGAAGGATGGCAACCTCCTGGCCTAACAGGTTGATGAGAGAGGTCGGAGAATTGAACTGCTTCACTATTGTGTGAGGGGGCATGCTTGAAAAATGAAGTTTGTACCCCTCCTTTATGATGGAGACTGTCCAATGCTCTGCTGTTATTTGCCCCCATCTGGGGGCAAAATGACATAACCTTCCTGGAATGGTGGATGGTTCTGGTCCTTCCAGAACCAGAAAGGCTAAGTTCTCTAGATGAAAGTCAAAGGCCCTGAGGAGGCTGAGGCTGCTGGGCCGGTGGAGGCCTAGCAGCCTTTGCTTTCTTCTGTTTGGGTGGTTGCTGACGTTTGTTTGAAAACTGACCTGCAGAAGATGCCTGCTGACCATAAGCAGGATAAAATCTTTTCTTTTTAGAAAAAGAGATGTTTTCTTGAACAACTTCTTTCTAACAGGATCAGCAGAGGACTTGGATAGTCTATCCAAGGTGGAATTTTCAGCATCCATTTCATTGTTTTTTTTCCTGCCAATCTTTACCAAACAGGTTCTCATCAGTACAAGGGATATTTCCCAATTTATCTTGTACCTAGAGCTCTAAATCAGATGCCTGGAACCAAGCAATTCTATGTGCACCTATGGCAATAGCTGAGGTTCTGCTTATACACTCAAAGCAGTCAAAGGCTGCACAGTTGGAGAATTTAGAGACATCTTGGGCATGCTTGACCCAAGTGAGAAAGTCCTGTCTTTTATCCTCAGAAATGAAAGGACTTAAAGTCTGTAAATTATCTGTAACCTCCTTTAGGAACATTCCCATGTAGAGACTATAGGAACCGATTCTTGCAGCAAGCATGGAAGCTTGAAAGACTCTACGTCTAAAAGCATCCAGGGTTCTGCATTCACGTCCTGGAGGATTAGAGGCATGTCTTTTTGCACTTCTAATCCTTGTCATAGCTGTCTCCACCACAATAGAGTGGTGAGGAAGCTGAGTCTTATAGAACCCAGGACAAGGAGGGACACGATACATAGTATCCAACCTACGAGAATGAGGAGAGGTGGTAAGAGGTGTTTCCCACATCCTCAACATGAGATCATATAGAATCTCATGAATGGGTAGGGTAGCTGCCTCTTTAGGAGTTTTGGGATATTGTAAAATTTCCAACTCCTTGGCCCTTGGATCTGTTTCAGGGGCCACAGTAATGGACAGGCCCCGAGCCACCTCTCTGATGAAGTCTTGGAAAGATATGTCCTCTAGAGGAGACATCCTGCATTTAGGGGAGGAGGACTCCTCTGGAAGAAGCATCGCTGCATCGACAGAACTTTCAGAATCCTCAGATTCTTCTGAGGACTCGAAGTATCGTCTGTCCAGATCCTCCTGCACAGCCCGATACCCGTACCGACCAAGGTCGGTACCAGGAATAACCGGTACCGGAGAATCGGTACCGGAGGGCATCGGAGGACAGGGTACCGGCATAGCAGACACCGATGCTATCGGTACCAGTACCAATACAGATACCGATGCCGGTGCCAGTGGAGTTATCTGTCATGGTACCAAGGGCGTCGATGCCGCAAGGAAAGCCGCCAGACTACGTTCCATGGTCAGAATTCTCTGGTCCATAGAAGCCACCAATGCCTGGATGTCAGTACCGGTGGAGACCACCGGTACCCCAGAGCATGGCACCAGGAAATCTGTCGAGGCCGAGCCATCGAGAACATCCTGGAACCCCGATAATGTTTTGGAAGCCGAAGCCTCCTGCCGGGGTAATTTTGCCAGTGCAGAATCCTCAAGGGCAACGCCAAAGGCATCTCGATGCTTAGAAGGAGATCTATCCTTCGAGGACCGGCTGGATTTATGTTTAGCTACCTGAGATCCACGGGAGGAAGAAGAAGCCCTGGAAGATGTCGATGCCACCGAAGCCGCATCAGAGGGAAACAGGGTACTGAGCTTGGCAGCTCGGTTCTGCCGACCTCTTTTAGACATCATGGCACAGGACACACAATCCGTGAAGGAGTGGTCAGGACCTAAACATTTTAAACACCATTCATGGGTGTAGGTGATGGAAATGGTACTGCCACACTTGGTGCACTTTTTAAAACCTGAGGCAGGTTTTTCCATGTTAAAGAAAGTTTTTGGGCCTAAGGCCCAAAAAGGTGGATGCACCTGAAGAAAAACAGATTTTTTTTTTTTTTAGAAATAGGAGAAGAAAGACCGGCGGTACCGGTAGAGCGTCGAAGAAGGCAGACGCGATCACAAAAAGAAATAAAGAAAAAAGAAATTCTTCTGCGGTGACAGGAACAGGACCTGCTGGCTCCGCGGAAAAAGAAGAACTGGAAAGCGGCAGTTGGGAAAGGCGGGAAGGCAGCACGCAGGCACTGTGGGATGCTCCCAAAAGCGTTCTAATTGGACATTGGGGAGCGTTCCCGCGCAGGCTCCGTCGGTACCGACGATACCCATATGTGATGACTACATTCCTGCTTGTTCCTGGAGATAGACCAGTATGGTCCATCTAGTCTGCCCAGTTTGATGGCAAGAGTAGGTGCACCTGCCGCTCCGTGCAGGTCACTCCTCCCCATGTCTTTGTTTAGGGGTGAACCCACCACTCCATGTAGGACACCCCTATTTGTTGAGAAATTAGATGGTTCCGTTTATTTTGATTTTATCCTGTTGCTGTAAAGTGATCCACTGTGTCTGTCCCATGCCATTTTGAATTCCGTCACCGTGTTTGCCCCCACCACTTCCATTGGGAGGGAGTTCCAAGCATCCAACACCCATTCTGTGAAAAAGTATTTCCTGACATTGCCTTTCAATTTACTCCCTTGCAACTTCCTGTTATGCCCTCTAGTTTTACAGCTTCCCCGTCTTTGGAAGAGGTTTGTTTGTTCATTATTTTCCTTTAAATATTTAAAGGTCTGAATCATATCTCCCCTGTCCCTCCTCTCCTCCAAAGTGTACATGTTTAGGTCTTCAAGTCTCTTCTCATAAGGCTTCTGATGCAGGCTCCAAATCATTTTGGTCGTCTTCCTCTGAACAGTTTCTAGTCTTTTTACATCCTTTTGCAAGATATGGTCTCCAAAACTGAACACGGTATTCCAAGTGAGGCCTCACCAGTGACTTGTACAGTGGCATTAGCACCTCTTCCTTTCTGCTGGTAATTCCTCTTTGTATGCAGCCCAACATCCTCCTGGCTTTTGCCACCACCTTGTCGCACTGTTTTGCCACCTTAAGATCCTCAGAAATAATCACACCAATGTCTTTTTCCTGATCCGTGCACACCAACCTCTCGCTCCCTATCGCGTACATTTCCCTTGGATTTCTGCTACCCAAGTGCATTACACTGCACTTCTTTGCATTAAATCTTAATTAAAGAGTCTGGTTTCTCAGACTTTCCATTTCAGCTTTTGTATGCACGCTTTTTCTAATCTGTATGTCCTTATTTTGTATTTAGGGAAGGTCTGTGCTCTGCATACGAGATATTTTGCTAGTATAGTGTTCCTGTGTGGGGATTCGTAGCAGCCGCCCAGCTTGTTCTATTTTGCCAATAGGAGGTACTGACTTTCTAGGGTCTGCTGTCTTTTTCTACCTAGGTTTCCTTTTTGCCATTCGAGTTGTGGGAATTAGTGCTGGTATGATATAGTAAACGAGTATCTTTTTTGCAGGGATTTGCTTTACTGAGGTGACAATTTGAATAATACAACTTTTTTCTATGATGGATTGTAAAGTGAATCATCCTAGTTCCAGCTCAACATCCATTGCTCTTCCTATGTTTTTATTATCATCACGATTATTGCTGTTTTATTGCAGTTATTTGTTTTTATGTAATTGGATCTGATATTTCTATAATGTGTTCTTTGCTTTCTTGTGTATCTATAAACTGCAATAGATATAAAAAGAATAAAGATTTCAGAGGTATTTATCTGTTTTTAATACAGATTTATTAACCGATATAAAACAAAGCTGAAAGATGTGTGTTCAATAATGGTAATTAATCTGTCATATCATCAGGCAGGGTTTAGAACACTTTGTATAATATGAATCAAGATGCTTTTCTTCATAGCAGACTTGTGTCTGTTCAAGTTAAAGCATATTGCCTCTTGAGACATCTTTTAATATAACTGGATTGTTTCTATAAGCATGTATATAGTTTAGTATTGGTAAGTGCTTGAAAAAATTCTGTTTAAAATCTTAAAAGTATTAACCATGATAGCTACTGTAGACTACTTAAAAAATGGTCATCAGCAGCATTCCAAGGTATTAGTTGCCATTAAGAGTATAACTGGTATGGCTCAAATCTGTATGCCTAATGCCCACCCATATTAACCATGGGCCCCCTCCAAAAAATCATTTCATGCTATGCTAATGAACAGAAGAGCAAAGAGTTAAAAAACAAACAAACAAAAAAAAAACACACACAGAGTAAAGCTAGGTAGCAAAACCTTTTCTGATATGTTAGTCAAAAATAAATGCAGACGTTATATGACAGAAATGAAGTTTTGAAACATGGGGCAAGTACAGGGGCAAAAAACCCTCCCAATCTTTTTCCATGATATTGCTGAAGAAGCAGTTGAGGAAAAACCAATTTACAGCAGCACAAACAGAAAAGTAGATCCCAGTTAATTCATGGAAGTATGTTTATATAAAGAGACATAACAAAACAAGCATGACAATGGGAACAGAGACAATACATACTAGGATGTTAATTGAGTCTCTCGGGGCAGTTTCTCCAAATGGGTTTATTTAGCTAGGCTTATGTACCACTTTTTAGTTTTGCGCAAACAGTGTAGAAAGTCACCTGTAACAGATTATCTCTGGGAACAGCAAGAATTTAGTCTTCATACATGGATGATGTCTGAACTGACAGAGCACGCGTGGGAACGCTCCCCAGCATCCAATAGCGAAGCCTTTGGGAGCTTCCCATTCTCCCAATTCCTTCTCTTCAGTTGAGTATGTAGCTGAGAAAGAAAAAAAAAAGTAAAAACAACCCTACAACTCCAGGGGAGGAGGGTGGATTGTGAAGACTAAATTCCTGCTGTTCCTGGAGATCACCTGTTACAGATGAGTAACTATGCTATCTCCAGGAACAAGCAGGAATCTAGTCTTCATATATGGGACTCCCTAGCTCCTAGATCTCAGGAGGCGAAGGAACCAGGCCAAAAAGTAGTATTTGGACAGGGTTCACTGACACATGGACATCCCAGTCATCCCCACCACAGTGATCTGGTAACAAGAGTTTTGGGATGTGTGCGAGTAAGTACGGTTGGCCATGAGGGGGTGATAGTGTTCGGTGAATAGAAACATTTTTAAATCCTTATGGAACGTCTGGAGGTCTTTGAAAGATCTTATGTGGTTGGGAGGGAGTTCCACAGAGCGGGTGCTGAGTAGGTGTCTCTTCTTTTGCAAATTCTATTGCTTCCTTTCCTGTGCATGCTTGTGGATTCTCACTCATTCCTTCTAGTTGTCGGATTGCTTGTCCAGGTTTGATGATAGAGACAGATTCTGGAGATTTACTTTCAGATTTCAGCACTTTTTTGCGTATTTGGATCTGCTGATGCTGTCAGGTAGGCCTGGAGGCCCATGACAATAGCTCCATAGGTGTAATCAATTTCTATAAGTCCTAGCCCTCCTTCAGCATTAGGAATGTACAGTTATGGCATACACTGATTCTTGTAAATTATTTCATGTGCATGAAGGAGTTTTTTTGTTCACACATCCAGTTTTTCAAAAATATTTAAGAGGCCAGTCCACAATCCCAAAGCTGTAAGAGTACAGGAATCGTCAGCTAATTGATGGTTTGTATCTTATTCCGTGATGTTAAAGCACTTTTTAATAAGGATTTAAATCTCCTGTAGTATTCTTTACTGATCTTCTCTCTCAGGAATATCTGCTCGAGTGTCATTCCTTCCTCTTCTCCAAGGTACTTATGGAGAAATTAGACCTTTCCTGCTAATTTCCTTTCCTTGAGTCCCTTCAGTCTAGTCCAGACATGTAGTGAAACCACTTTGATTGAAGGATAAGGTGGTATATAAAACTGGTTAAATAAAATAAATAAATACATACATACATACATACATGTGGGTTGTCTTCCTTCTCCAGCAGCTGGAAACTAAGCATGTCAGATTTTGGTGATGTCATGCTAGGAGGACACTGTGCACCAATCCCAAGATCACTATCCTATTGTCAAAGCAGACTCCAAACACAGCAAGGTTAAACAACGAAAACACCCAACAAGGTCTATACTCTCTTAACCAGTACCATCTATCTACTTAATCAATATGAGCCAAAAGGCTTGCCAGAATTCTGGCCAACTCACTCTCTCTTCAATTCTGTACTTCGTAGTATCTTTGTTTGTTTGTTTTTGTCAGCACTCGAGTTCAGCAGAACTACCTCCTGCCCAATGGACAGGCCATCTGCACTAACCAACTCCTCCAGAGAGCTTTACCACTTGGTGCTCGAGCCCCTGTCCCTTAAAGGATACATGTCTCTGCTGAAGCATACTTGCTCTCCACCACTGAAGAATGGGAGAATCCTGGAATGGACTGAAGGGACTCACGGAAAACACATTAGCATGTAAGGTCTAATTTCGCCTTCCATATCTCCTCCAGTCCAGTCCAGTCCAGCCGTGACATGTGGGATGTAACAGCAGTACTCAATCCAGGGAGGGCCCTGCGAGCTCAGCCTGCAGAACCCTGGCTCCAAAGCAGGCCCCCCCCCTTGCCTGCACATCCAGGTGATAATGCCATACAAAAGGTATGCAAGGACAACCAAGTCTCTGCCCAACATATGTCCGCAAGTGGGACCAGGCTAAACTCCATCTAGGAGGCCTTCTGTGCTCTGGTAGAGTGCATGTGCAACTCTCGCAGATGTATGTGTTGCTTCACCAAGTACGCTGAGGGAATTGCCTCCTTTAACCACTGAGCAATTGAAGCCTTGGAAGCTGCTTCCGTCAGCCAGGGCGGCTAGAACATCGAGCCCTTCAGACATCCTCTCTCGGCACCTGATGAAAAATTGTACAGCACTGGCACTGTCGGCCACTGCCACCAAAACCATGATTGGTGTCCCCCAGCACTGCACCACACTGTGGAATGCTCTCTCCTCTAGTGACCACTTGCCTGGATCCAGACAATGATGACTGAGGTAGTCTGCCTGCATGCTTTCTTTTCTGGCCATGTGAGCTGCTGAGAGAGCCACCAAGCTCGCTCCGCCCAAATCAAGAGTGGCTCAACCTTGGCCACCAGCAGAGCGCTGCCGGTTCTGACTTGGCAATTCATGTAGGCCACAGTTGTTGCATTGTCTGAAAACACTCTGACCACCTTGTGCTTGAATAAGGGCAGAAAGGTCTGTAGGGCCAGGAATATTGCTCTTAGCTCCAGGTGGTTGATGTACCAGGAGGATTCCTCCTCCATCCACACCCCCTGGGTCAACTGCATCTCACAATGTGTCCCCCAACTAGCGAGGCTGGCATCGGTCGTCACCACGGTCCACACTGGGGGTTCCAGTGGCATCCTCGCCAGTAGATGTGGTGTACTGAACCATCAGTGTAATGACACACTCGCCTCCACCAGACAGGATAACCTCTTTGCCAGCACATAGCGCTGTGGTGACCAGATAGAAAGTAAGGCCTACTATAGTTGTCTCATATGGGCTCTGGCCCACAGAACCAAATCCAATGTCGCTGCCATGGACCCCAGCATTTGCAGGTAGTGCCAGGCCATGTGCGCCCCATGCGGAGAAAGAGCCACATCTGCTATTGCAATTTCTAGGCTCATTCCTCTGGCAACGATGCCAAGCCCCTATCTGCCTGGAATCTCGTCCTGAGAAATAGCAGGTCCTGAGTTGGGTGCAGCTTTCTCTTCGTTAAATTGACCACCCAGTTGCTGCAGAAAGTCCACCACTCGCTGAGTGGCTTCTTGGTCCTTGTGCTCAGACTCTGCCTTGATCAACCAGTCTTCAAGGTAGGGGTGCAGCAAAACCCCCTCCTGCCAGAGCACCCCTGCCACAACCACCATTACTTTGCTGAAGGTGCGCAGGGCTGTGGCAAGTCCAAAGGACAGTGCCCAAAACTGGAAATGTCCCATGGGTACCGCGAACCTTAGGAAGCACTGATGCTCTGAATGGATGGAATATGAAGATATGCCTTGGTGAGGTCGAGAGCTGTGAGAAACTCTCCTTTCCGCACCAGAACTATTACGGAGCACAACATTTCCATCCAAAAGTGCAGGACCTGCAGCACATGGTTTATATGCCTGAGATCTAAGATGGGCCGATAAATGCCCTCCTTTTTGGGTACCACAAAGTAAATGGAGTATCGACCACATCCTACCTAGTTGGCTGGCAACTGCATCACCGCCTCTATATGCACAGCAGTGTCTCTGACTGCTACCACTTGCACAGGCCCCGTAAAGCGACTGCAGAAAAGCTTCCAGGAGGGGACGTGCCAGCTCCAGCGCATAGCCCTTGTGAATCACCTCCAACACCCACTGGTCAGAGGCTGTTTGGGCCCAGATGGAGTAAAACCTTTGAAGGTGACCCCCTATGGGAACCAACTCTGCCTGGGCCCCTCTCATTTCATTTAGAAATCTTGACCATGGAGCTGGCCCTGGTATAAGAGCCATGGCCAGCTCCTCTGTTACCACATGCTGGGAAAAACCCTCTCTGATAAGAGGCATACCGTACCACCCGAAACCGACAAATCACAGGTCTGTCCCAGACCTCCTCTGAAAGGCTTGCTCACCTTGGGCTTGTCCTCCAGAAGTCACGCTCCCTTTGACTCATCTAGGTCTTTCACCAACTTTTCCAGGGCCTCCACAAACATGAGTTTGCCCTTAAAATGGCAGCTTACCAAGGCACACCTTGGAAGATGCATCTGCCGTCCAATTGCAGAGTCAAAGAGCATGCCATGTTCTTGGCTGAGGCCCAAATCATGTCATAAATGATGTCTAAGATATGCCGAACCGGATTCTAGCTTTGTCACATTGGTCATGGGTTGCTAGGGACTTCCCTCCGGTAATCCCTGCATACATCGCAAACCCGTTCACGCTACATAGGCTCCACAGACCGCAGCCTGCAACTTGAGGGCACTGATCTTAAAAGGACTGCTTCAACATTACCTCTAGGTTTCAATCCTGTGGGCCCTTCAGCACTGCTCCTCCCTCCATGGTGAAAGTAGTCTTCTTAGTGACCACCATCCCCAGCGCATCCCGCTTTCGGGAGCTTCAGGAGCTCTTTTTCCCCGGCTCGAAGTGGGTACAGACGAGACATCTTCCTCTCGCTCTGCAAGATGCCTCTGGAGCCTCCCACTCCGTCTCAATCATCCCTCTTAATGACCCAATGTACCGGAAACGCCACGCTGTCCTCGCAGATGTCCTGAAGTAATGGGTTCTCCAAGGGTTCTTCGCTAGGTAGAGCTCCAAAGAGAATATGGAGAGCAGAGAGGGAGTGCGCAATAAGTGTGATCAGCTCTTCCCAATGGAAAACACTACCCACACTGCAGTCATCCCCCTGAGGATCTCCCCCTTCCTCCAATTCTTTGGACCCTGGATCCTCTTCGAGAACTGATGGGCCATCCAATGGGAGTCTATGTAGTAAAGGTGTGTTATAATTAAAGACTATGTACAAATGCCCAGGCGCACAAGAAAATGCACACTGTTTAGTGTTATCTGGTCCCTCTCATTTTAATGTGTCTATATACATTAAACAGGTAAACAGTATGCTAGTAACCTTATTAGTGGTCAATACCCTATGTACTAAGGCCATCTGAGTTAAGTTGAATGTGCACATCTAGCTAGCCAGTTCACCATCTTAACAGTTTACTACTGGAGGCAGGCGGTATCCTTCATCTTCTCCCACTTCTGGAAACAGGAAAAACATCTTTTCTCACTTGTAACAAGTATTTTCTGCAGAGATCAGAACTGATCAGGCACACAAGTGTGCAACATTATCCAATGGACCCAGGACAGAACAGCTCTCTCAGAGTTCAGAACTAGTGTTAAGTTCTCAGCATGCACAATCCTTACCATGCTCAACAGCCCCCAGTCCATTGGTTAGTTCCATAGCTCAGAAAATGGAAGGGGTTGTGTGACTGATCAATCCTGCTCTCTATGAAAACATTTACTACAGATAAGAGACCATGCTTTTTTTTTTTTCCATAACGCAAGATTTGGTCAGGCACACAAGTCTGCGACTCAAACTCGGGGCTACTCATTTAGCTATGCATTTGCCCATTGGCCAGGAGCAGACAGGTCATAAAGAAAAGGTGTGAGCTGCTAGTGTGCAAGCTAGTGGCAAGTTGGTTAGTACAGCTGAACTGAATGCATTGTATCCGGCTGTGGGCTAGTTCAAGTGTGAAGATATAAAGCGAAGATCAAGTCACTACATTGCATATAGTATCCAGGGAAACAGACTTCAAGGGGGAGGGGGTCACAGTATCTGCAGTGGCTCTGATTTGATGAGGTTTCACTTTACTAGTTAGAGGAGTACCAGTTAGTGTACAGCAGAATAGGACACACGATGCTAACAAATTTACCAGAAGTCACTTGGCTCCAATTCTGTTAAGGCAGAAAGAGAAAAGCAGCTGCATAGACTCTGATGGATTCAGTTCTTTTAAGATAAGTGAGAGTCCTTTTGCAATCCAGTGAGAAGGGACTTCTCATGTGGATTCTTATGAGGTTTAAGGCAAAAACACAGGGGGCACTTCTTCCTTACTTACATAAAAAGTTGCAACTACCTTTATTAAGAACTTGGGAAGAATATAACAAACTATTTTGCTGTGATGAAATTGATATATAGTTCATAGGTAACGAAACCTTAAAAGTTCACTCGTTCTTCTAGGTGAAGTAACTGCTACTAAAAAAAGAGCACTTTCCAGGTGACATTCTTGAGTGAAGCAGACTCCATTGTCTTAAAAGATGCCTTCATGAGAGATGCAAAGATGATATTGAGGTCCCACAGCACAGGCAATTTCTGCAATGGTGATCTGACATGAAGAACATTCATAAATCGAGAAAGATAGAATATAAAGCCAGGAGCCTATCAATGGTGACATAAGTCAAAGCGATGTCAAGATATATTTTCTGATGGAGAATATTTGCAGCTCAAGCCAGTAGAAATGGGACAAGTTTCGGATTTCAAGATTTCTTACTCACATTTTCCAAATCCAAGCTCAAGGAGAGTTATAATTCAAATAGAAAGGTAGTGCAGTATGGCATTAGACAGACACTGAACGGGGTCATTATTATTTGGGAAACACCCCTAATGAAGAACCTCTTCCATTTAAAAGTTTGCCTAGTAGACTGTTTCCTTGCAGCGACCAACCAATTCCTGTACAGGCTTAGATGGGACACTAAGCACAGCTCAATTTCTAAAGTGTCAGGGATAGCGGATTTGAGATATGAATAAATAAGGGTCCATTTGTTGTGTGATCAGCAATGGAAAAATCTGAAGTCTATCTGAAGCAAAACTGATGAACAAAGTCTGTTAGAGAAAGGCTGGGTACATCAGTCCACTGGAATGTGAGATATCATTTTCAGAGAGGCAAAAGGCACAACATTCATCACAGTAGCCATATGGCTGATATCTGCAAGCAGGACTTGGCTGCAACAGTGATAGAGCACTGAATGTACCATTAGCTTTTTGTAACTTGCCCTGTGGCAGAAAAGCATTTACTTAAACTGTGTCCAGAATAGCAGCTGTGACTGAAATTTTGTTCATCAGCTGGAGTGTTGACTTCTCAAAGCTGTTGAGGAATCCTGGGCTCTGAAGATGGTGTACTGTTACATTTGAGGATTAGAGCTAGATTCTCAGAGGAAACTGCCAGAAGCCAACTGTCATAGTATGGAACAACTAGCTGACGATACTAGTGCAAGCGAGGGGCCACCACTACTAAGTATTTGGTGAAAAATATCGGGGCCCAATGAAAAGCCAAAAGGCTTTTATATTGATAATAGTGTGCATGCAAAAGGAAACAGAGGTATCTTCTGCAACAATGAACTACACTGACTTCTTCCTGGAGCAGATGGATAACAGCTTGAGGTATTTGCAATCATGTCAAAGGTCAATCGTGGCAGCGATTAAAAAAAAACCTGGGAGATGGTAGCCCACTTTTTTGATGTGGACAACCCAAGAATTTGTTGTGATCTTTTCCCCTGCTGAAGAAAAATGTGTACCTGCTCCCCTACAGGTAAGGCAGGATGTATATCTGGAGGGACACTGACTGACTATAGAGGACAACCAAAAAGTAGAAAGTTGCTGGCATGGCCTGCTTCATTCGCCCCCTCTCTCCCTGATGAAGCCAGAGGCGAACTGCCCTATTGGGCATGCCCCAGTGGGTTGGTGATGCTGGTCATTTGATAAAACATCTTGCTTTCTCTGGACTGGTTTTGGCTTTAAATCATCCCCTCTCTACAGGACCACAACTACTGTTCCCCTGCCTCAAGGCAATTCTCATGCTTGACTGGGCAATCAGCTCCACCTCCAGTATAAGCCGTTTTAGCAAGGGTTGGGCTGTGCTGTGTAGATCTCGCAGGCTGCATTGCTGATATAGTGCTACATTGGCACATGGTTATGCAATGATGTGTTGGAGCAGTTTCTCAAAATGGGTTAGTTTTGCGCATACCACGACAATTGTGAACCTCACTTCTAAGCCAGGGTATATGGAGTATGATCTCAGTCTCTCAAATTTACTGCTAAGGCTCGGCGTAGTACTTGCATCATGCCAAAGAGAGCCTCCTATTGGAGTTTGTAAGATGTAACATGTATGGGAAGTTTGTCAAGATGTGCTTGGAAATTCTTCTTTTCGAGACTGTGGCACCCAATATGATGGGAAATATTTCTGTATCTTTCTGCTATGTTTTCTTGGTCTCCGTATGCATTTCCTGGCATTTCAGGATCTTCTGCCTCTCCACACGATTCACAGAGTAGTCACTTGGAACCGACACCTCCATTCCGTTCTGGTGTTTTTCTCCTTAACCGCTATATCCTGCTTCCTTGCATCCAGCTTATCATCAGACATGAATGTGTCTGTGTATAGGAAGAAGTGTCCTTCCCAGCTTGGCAACCCCTAATCACTTCAGGTCGGCACACTGCACTAGTATGATAGCAGAAAAGAGGCACGTTTGCATCATGCTCCATCCATGGTCCTGCACGGTTCTCCCCTGGGGTCCCCCTGCAGACCGCCCCGACACCATAGCAGCTGAGAGGCAACTCAAGGCATGTACTGCTCCCTGTGGGAAATTATTCACAATGCAGAATATTCTGTAGTAGCAACTCTCCTCAATTAACATAAGAACATAAGATCATAAGATATGCCATACTGGGTCAGACCAAGGTCCATCAAGCCCAGTATTCTGTTTCCAACAGTGGCCAATCTAGGTCATACGTACCTAGCAGTTTCCCCAAGGGACACAGGTTCCACAATGCTTGTATTGGTTCAAGCATTGATATCCTGGGTCCCTTCTTAATAATGGTTTATGGACCTTTCCTCCAGGAACTTGTCCAAACCTTTTTTAAACCCAGCTACACTAACAGCCTTTACTACATCCTCCGGTAACAAATTCCAGAGTTTGATTACACGTTGAGTGAAAAAATATTTTCTTTTATTAGTCTTAAATAGTTTACCCTGTAGCTTCATTGCATGTCCCCTAGTCTTTCTATATTCTGATAAGGTAAACAATCGATCTACGTTTACCCGTTCCACTCCGTTCATTAATTTATAGACTTCTATCATATCTCCCCTCAGCCGTCTCTTTTCCAGGTTAAAGAGCCCCATCCTTTTTAGCCTTTCTTCATAGGAGTAGCCTTCCATCCCCTTTACCATTTTGGTGGCTCTTCTCTGAACCTTTTCTAAAATCGCTATATCCTTTTTAAGATACGGCGACCAGAATTGCACACAATATTCAAGGTGCGGTCTCACCATGGAACGATATAGAGGCATTATAATATCTTTTGTTTTATTTTCCATTCCTTTCCTTATCATACCTAGCATTCTATTTGCTCTCTTGGCCGCCGCTGCACACTGGGCCGAGGGTTTTAACATGGTATCCACAATGACGCCTAAATCTTTTTCCTGGGTGGTGGTTCCTAATGTGGAACCTTGCATCGTGTAACCATAGTTTGGGTTGTTCTTCCCTAGGTGCATAACCTTGCACTTCTCCACATTAAATTTCATCTGCCATTTTGATGCCCAGTCTTCCAATTTATCAAGATCCTCTTGCAATTTTCCACAATCCTCCTGGGTTTTAACAATTTTAAATAGTTTTGTGTCATCTGCAAATTTGATAACCTCACTCGTTATTCCACTTTCCAGGTCATTTATGAATATGTCAAAAAGCAGCGGACCCAGCACAGATCCCTGGGGTACACCACTATTCACCTTTCTCCATTGGGAAAATTGGCCATTTAGCCCTACCCTCTGCTTTCTATCTTTTAACCAGTTCCTGATCCACAATAGTACACTGCCTCCTATCCCATGACTCTTTAGTTTTGCCAAAAGTCTCTCACGAGGGACCTTGTCAAAGGCTTTCTGAAAGTCCAGATACACAATATCAACCGACTCACCTTTGTCCACCTGTTTATTCACTCCTTCAAAAAAACATAAGAGATTAGTAAGACAAGATCTTCCTTGTCTAAAGCCATGTTGGCTGTCTCCCATTAGGTCGTGACTATCTACATGCTGAGTAATTTTATTCTTTATGATGGTTTCTACCATTTTTCCCGGTACTGATGTCAGGCTCACCGTTCTGTAGTTTCCCGGATCACCCCTCGAACCCTTTTTAAAATTTGGTTTTTCATTGGCGATCCTCAACTCCTCAGGTATTAGAGATGATTTTAATGATAGTTCACAGATTACTGATAGCAGGTCTGCAATCTCAAATTTCAGTTCTTTCAACACCCTTGGATGTATACCATCCGGCCCAGGTGATTTGCTACTCTTCAGTTTATCTAATAGTTGTAAGACATCTTCCCGATGTATCGATATTTCCTTCAATTCTTCCACACCTTTAAATACCACTTCAGTCATGGGTAACATCCCTACAATTCCTATCCCTCTGCCCCCCCTACAGAAAGCACACGGTATGAGGAGGCAGAGAATGACTGGGCATCGAGCTACATCCTCTTCTGCTGTTCTGGGTTCCTCTGTACATTTTATCACACAGCAAATGAGCAGTTGGGCCTAGGATGGCAGAAGAGAAGGACAATGGCCCAATGTGCAGCTGTTCACTGCTACCACTGTCTCTAATGTGACTGGGACAGAGCAGAAAGACAAAACAAGATGGGGCAGGTACTGGTAGGGGTGTCATGATCACTGGAGCAAGCTCAGAGTCTGCCATGGGGTGGGGAGAAACACGAGAGGTGGAAGTGTGTGCTGGGTAGAGAAATGAGAGGTATAGGTATGTGTGTGGGGAGGAGAGTGGGGGGAAGAAGGCAAGATGGGGTATGTGCCTGGGGGATGGGGAGAAGAAGAGGTGGAGTTTTCTGCCTGGGAAGAAGAAAGGAGTAGAGGTGGGAGGTTGTGTACATGAGGGGGAGACACTGTTGAGAGACAGAATTAAGGATCTTGATGGAAGTCAGGAATAAAGATGAATGTGATTGGAGCCAGAGAGCCGAGGAGGAAAAAAGGAAGGGGAAATTTCAAGTCTAGGGAGAAGTTAGGCTTTTTTGATGGAGGAATTCTGTATAAAAATTTACCAATAAAGCAAAAGTTTAAAATACTGTGCATGAAATTTTCAAAGTTTTAGCATAGAATTCTTTTATACAGAATTCCCCCAGAAATAAAAGTAGGCAACACTGCATGCATGACGCAGCTCACACCATTTACAGCCAACCCAGGCAGAGCAGCAGGGAGTACTGAGAAGACTACGCAAAGGCACTTCCTGCCCTGCCCTGCCCAGCCCAGCCCTAAGCAGAGCAGAGTGCAGACCGCAGCTTTAAGAGCTCTGAGGCATGCAGTGGTGACAGGAGTCAGGGCACTGTCAGCACAAGTCAAGATTCCACACCTGCCACAGCCCCTGCCCTGAACAGACTTTAATCCAGAAGCAACTAGCATAATAGTCAGACAGTGGCACACAGCCAGGATTCCTGTCATGGACCCATTTCCACACCTGCTCTCGCTCCTTGAGAGGACTGCAGCTCATTGCCCACTTGGCCAGGCTAGTGGTGGACACAGAGCACAGGTCAGGAGTCATGAGACTGGACAGATTCCAGGCTACCACCACATTCACCCAGCTAATGACAGGAAAAGGTACTAACTAGACGATTATTCACTTCATCTGGTGAAATGGCAAAGGCAGCTGGGATGGGGCATTGGTGAGCAAGTGAACAAAAAAAGATCTAGGAGATTGGGTTGGATAGGTAGAGGGCCTAGGAGGACAGCAATGACAACTGAGGGATCACTGAGATGAGTGGCAACTGGGCAGTGGGGGCCTGAACTGGTGAAGGATAAAAAGCAAAAGAAAAAAATTTATTTTTATTTATATTCTCTTATATACCGCGCTATTCTGCATCAGTGCGGTTTACATTGAACAAACTGAAATTACATTGAACAGGGCATTATAACTTGGAGATAACTATTTTACAGGGAACATGGGCTATGAAGGGTTAAGTGGCTTGCCCAAGACCACAAGGAGCACCTGTGGGACTAGAAACCCCAGTCCTTCCGGCCCAAGGTTGCTGTCCTCTAGTGGGATTTGAACCACCGACCTTCCGGCCTGAAGTACCTTGTCCCAACCACTAGGCCACTCCTCCAAATATGTCACCCCATCCTACCCCTCATCTAAATTTCTTTTGCTTTTCATCTCACTGACCCACGGGGTTTTGTGGAAAGACAAGGAGAAAAGAGGAGGCTGGGAAGTAAATAGGAACGGGGGATAGGAAGACTGGTGAGTGAAACTGCTGGCTGTGATTGGGGATGGGTAGGACTTGAGGGAGAATTGTCCCCTCCCCCCTTGTCTCCAAGCCAGCAGCAAGCATTTTCTGAAGCTCCACCTCGCCCCCAGCCAGCAGCAATAAAGAGAGTGTCTGCCGTTGCCTGGGGACAAGGGTGGTGGTGAGGGGAACTAGAGAGTTATTTAAATTTTTGAATTTCCAGTTTGTATTTTATTTGAGCAGTTTAGAAATGAATAGCTAGTGGTTAGAGCAGCAGCCTGGTGACAAAAGAGCAGGGTCTGAATCTCACTGGCACTCCTTGTGGCCTTAGGCAAGTTACTTAACTATCCACTGCTTCAGGTACAAACATAAGAGCTGATGCAGAAAAGTGAGTTGCTGTTAGTGCTAGCATCTGCACGATATTCATGCACAATTTTCTGCGGTAGTGTGGGTACTGAATATAGAAAGGATTTACCGCGAGCATAAGCACTGTGCAGATTCCAAGGCTAATGGCAGCACACAGCTCATTTAAATCTATTCAAAAGAGCAGATAATTAAGCAATTAGCTATATGATGCAGAGAGGCATGCAGAAGAGCAGAAGGCTGAGCTCAATGCAGGGACTTTAACGCTAGGATGGAGGAGCCGAAAGGGGTGTGAAGATGTGCGCCGAGGAAGAATTTATGCCCATTTCTTGAGCAGACAACCCCCCCCCCCCCCACACAGCTTTTTTGGGGGGTTTTGCTGAAGTGAATCCTGAAAAGAAAATGGCAAGTGAAGCGTTCAGAAATGCTGTGTGGCACTAAGCCAAACGATTTGTGCACAGGATGTAGGTGCTGCTAATGTAGACACTGTGTAATGCACCTGGTTCGCTCCCCCAGTTTAGTGCAGACGTTTTGCATGCAACTCATTTGCATTCTGTTTGCTTACAGCATGGCTGCACAAATGTCTGTGCTAAACCTGCAATTGGAAACCCTGCACTAGATCTTTAGTGTCAGGCTCTAGCACAGTGTTTTCTGCATCGACCCCTTTCACTGTAAGCCCTCTGGGGACAGGGAAATACCTACAGAACCTGACTAACTCCTCTTGAGCTACTGCTAGAAAGGTGTGAACTAAAATAGCTAAAAAACAGTTTGCTAACTAAAAAAAAACATGTGTTTTGATTTTAATGTAATTTGATACTACATGGGCCACTATTGAAACAAAATCCCCCAGCAACTTTGTTCCTGCAATCCACCCTTGGATGAAACAGCAAAAGTGAGATACAGAGTCTTGTGGCACTGGGAAACATTTGTTCATCTAGATGTACATAGCACAACTGAGAGGTGGTGTAAAGTAGAACACTGTAAGTGGCATGGAGGAGCAGCCTAATAGTTACAGCACTGGCTTGGAAAACAAGAGACCAGGGTTTGATTCCCACTAGCACTCCTTGTGTCTTTGGACTCTCCATTACCTCAGAAGAATCCAAGTTATCAATGTTTAATGTACATTACTAAGTTTAACTTACAATGTAAACCCCTTTGACTAAACAAAGCGATATAAAAAACCTGTTAAATAAATAAGAACATAAGAATTGCCATACTAAGCATCAAGCCCAGGATCCTCTACCACAGTGGCAAATCCAGCCACAAAATGAGGCTCCCAAAAAGTGCAAGATGCCATGCTGCCTACCCCCTGAGATAACAGTGATTTTTCCCAAGTCTACTTTAATAACAGTTTAAGGACTTTTCCTCCAGGCACTTGTCTAAACCTTTTTTCAACCCAACTATGCTAATCACTTTGATCACATCCTCTGACAAGAATTCCAGAGCTTAATTAATTGTTGAGTGAAACATTTTTTTCCTATTTATTATTATTTTGTATCTTCATAGCACGACTCCTAGTCTCTGTACTTCTGGAAAGATAAATAATTCACTGCTTTATAGTAAAAACGTTAATGACCATGCTACTCCACAACTTTATAAAGCACTGGCTTCCCATTACCCATTATATCAAATTTAAGTTACTGCTATTGGCATACTGCACCAGTTTACACGCTGTCTTGCTAATTAAATGGGGTGCAAAAATAAAGACCAACACACTTTGGAATAAAGATAAGCAGTTTATTTATAAAATATCAAGAAAAAGGGTAGCTTGAAAGCAAGTAATTTGCTTATCTACAAACAGCAAAATACAAAAAAATGATACATCACTGACAGAGCTATGAACGTCATCTCATGCCACACTTTGACTGAATAGGTCCCGGATTCAGCCAGGCAAGAGACAGAGGCTTCTCAGTCAGGAGAATCCTAGGCAGTGCACGTATTCAATCAGCAAGACATCTGATGCTGTGAGTGGCATACGTAAAAAGGCTTGTGTTATGTTTAAAATAAAAGGAAAGGCTGCAAATAGTGTAAATACTGTAGATATTCCCAGCTGGGATCAGGCACCTTATGACATGTTAGCTAGAGAGTGGTCTTGCTGGTCAGGGCTAAGTGAGAATTAGGATTCTGTTTTAAAAGATGCCGTGCTAGGGATATTCATTTCTCTTCAACACAGAGAAGACAGAGGTTTGTGAGTATGGAATGCAGACAGTGTTTAAGAGGGGCAACCTATTATAAACATGATGATATTGCAAAGTCCTTTAGGAGAAACTGTTTCAGAGGAGCTGTGATATTTGGAGAAAAGGAGGTCTCACCTATGGAGTGAACACGTGCACTGCCTAGGATTCTCCCGATTTAGAAATCTCTCTTGCCTGGTTGAATCCGGGGCCTATTCAGTCAAAGTAACAGAAACATAGAACTATGACAGAAAAAGACCACAAGGCCTATCTAGTTTGTCCTTCCATATCAACTACAACAGTCCCCTTTTTTTCCTTTAGAGATCCTCTGTGTTTGTCCCATGCTTTTTTGAAATCAGTTACTGTCCTCATCTCTACCACCTCCACTGGGAGACTATTCCACGGATCCACCACTCTTTCTGTAAACAAATATTTCCGCATATCACTGCTGAATCTATCCCCCTTCACCCTCATTCCATGTCCCTTCGTAGCAGAACTTGCTTTCAATTGAAAGAGGCTCTCCCCCTGTACATTTATGCCATGGGGGTATTTAAACATCTCAATCATATCACCTCTATCCCGCCTTTCCTTTAAGGTGTACATAGTAAGATCCTTAAGTCTGTCCTCATATGCCTTATAATGAAGGCCACTAACCATTTTAGTAGCCACCCTCTGTACTGACTCCATCCTGTTTATATCCTTTTGAAGGTGCGGTCTCCAGAATTGCACACTATACTCC
The DNA here is from genome assembly GCA_033557465.1 of Ichthyophis bannanicus. Lineage (NCBI taxonomy): Eukaryota > Metazoa > Chordata > Amphibia > Gymnophiona > Ichthyophiidae > Ichthyophis > Ichthyophis bannanicus. The sequence goes on from CM066031.1 coordinate 1,175,677,088, forward strand.
AAATGAGGTCGCACCAAAGACTCACCTCCTTTTTTCTGCTAGCCATTCCTCTCCGTATGCACCCAAGCATCCTTCTAGCTTTTGCCATCGTCTTTTCTACCTGTTTAGCTACTTTAAGATCATCAGACAACCACGCCTAGGTCTCGCTCTTCTTTAGTGGACAAAAGTACTTCACTCCCTATATTATATTGCTCCCTTGGATTGCTGCAGTCCAAATGCCATGACCTTACATTTTTTAACATTAAATCCCAGCTTCCAAATTCTAGACCATTCTTCAAGCTTAGCTAGATCCCTCCTCATGTTATCTACACCTTCCTGGGTGTCTACTCTATTGCAGATTTTGGTATCATCCGCAAAGAGGCAAACCTTACCTGACAGCCCTTCTGCTATATCACTAACAAAGATGTTAAAAAGAATCGGACCAAGGACAGATCCCTGGGGCACACCACTGGTAACATCCTTCTCCTCAGAGTGAGCTCCATTTACCTGTACTCTTTGTCGCCTCCCACCCAACCAATTTCTAACCCAAGCAGTAACTTTAGGGTCCATCCCTAGGGTGCTCAGTTTGTTTATAAGTCGCCTGTGAGGAACAGTGTCAAAGGCTTTACTGAAATCTAAATACACCACATCTAGGGCTCTTCCTCAGTCCAACTCCCTGGTCACCCAGTCAAAGAAATCAGATTTGTCTGACAAAACCTGCCCCTGGTGAATCCATGCTGCCTCGGATCCTGTAATCCGCTGGACTCCAGAAACCTCACTATTTTCTCTTTCAGCAGCGTTTCCAATAATTTACTCACCACCGAAGTTAAACTAACCGGCCTGTAGTTTTCAACCACATCCTTACTTCCGCTTTTGTGTAAAGGCACCACATGAGCCTCTCTCCAGCCCTTTGGCACCACTCCAGACTCCAATGAGGCACTGAAAACGTCAGTCAGTGGAGCTGCTAGAACGTCCCCAAGTTCCCTCATTATTCTAGGGTGTATCCCATCCGGTCCCATCGCTTTGTCTACTTTAGGTTGAGCTAGTTTCTCACAAACACAGTCTTCAGAAAATTGTTCAAGATGTTCCTCGCCTCTGTTCCTGTTTGTGGGTGTTTTCTGAGGTCCTGCTCCTAGTTCTTCATCTGTGAACACGGAACAGAAATATTTGTTAAGCAATTCCGCTTTATCTTCATCAGCTTCTACATTTATTTATTTACATTCTCTTATATACCGCGCTATTCTGCATCAGTGCGGTTTACATTGAACAAACTGAAATTACATTGAACAGGGCATTATAACTTGGAGATAACTATTTTACAGGAACATGGGCTATGGAGGGTTAAGTGGCTTGCCCAAGACCACAAGGAGCACCTGTGGGACAAGAAACCCCGGTCCTTCCGGCCCAAGGTTGCTGTCCTCTAGTGGGATTTGAACCCCCGACCTGAAGTACCTTGCCCCAACCACTAGGCCACTCCTCCACTCCACTACATATTCCTCCCCTTCACCCATGAGTCTGACAATACCACTTTTGCCCTTCCTCTTCTCACTAACATATTTGAAAAACGTTTTATCCCCCCATTTTATTGCATTGGCTATTTCCTCCTCTTTTTGAATCTTTGCTTTCCTGACTACTTTGCTAGCTTCTCTAAGTTTTTCCAAATATAGATGCCTGTCTTCCTCTCTCTGTGATCTCTTGTATTTTATGAAGGCATCCCTCTTTTTCTTCACCTTTTCAACTACTTCTTTCGAAAGCCATAGCGGTCTCCTTTTTCTTTTACCTTTACTTACCATTTTAACAAAAAGGTTGGCTGCCCTTAAAATATCCCCTTTCAGTTTTGCCCACTGTTTTTCTACATCCCCCAGCTGTTCCCATCTCGCTAACGACTCCCTGAGGTATTGGCCCATCTTGGCAAAGTTAGTCTTCCTAAAGTCTAAGACCCTCACCTTTGAATGGATTCTAACAGCCCTAGTCCTAATACTGAACCACAACATCTGGTGATCACTGGATGCAAAATGATCTCCCACTATAACATCAGAAACACTTTCACCATTGGTAAGCATCAAGTCCAGTATGGCCCCTTCACGTATGGGTTCTGTTACCAATTGCCTGAATAGTTCTCCCTGTAGAGAAACCAGGATCTCTTTACTTCTAGATGATACTGCAGTAGGAATGTGCCAAACAACATCTGGCATAATGGAATCCCCTATCAGTAGCACTTCCCCTTTCCTAGCAATGCTGTGTATGTCTTCAACTAACTCTCTGTCCACCTCTTCCTCTTGTGAGGGAGGTCTGTATATCACGCCAATGCAAATAGATTTCTCTTTCCCTCTTTCTAGTTTAACCCACAATGCCTCCTCTCTCTCTTTTAAGCTCTGTAATTCCAAAGCTTTAATAGTATTTTTTTTACATATAGTACCACTCCTCCTCCCCTTCTTCCTACCCTGTCCTTTCTGAATAAAGTATAGCCAGGTATAGCTACATCCCAGTCATGGTTTTCTGTGAACCATGTTTCTGTAACTGCCACTAAATCCAAGTTGGCCACTCCCACCAAAGCTTCAACATCAGGGATCTTATTTCCCATGCTATGGGCATTTATACACACTGTTTCCATATGTTACCCCTGTTACCCATTTCCATAAAGGTATTTAATGTATCACTTACCTGGGGGCTTTCTTCACCCATCCTCCAACGAATCTAGTTTAAAGCCCTCTTCAGCAGATTAGCCAGTCTACTACTGAAGACGCGTCAACCTTTCTTGGATAGATGGATGCCATCTCTGCTCTGCAACCCTTGGAACAGCATCCCATAGTCTATGAAAGCAAAACGCTCTTGATGACACCATCCATGCATTCATGTCCAGGATGCGAGCCTCTCTGCCTTGGCCTTTACCCTCAACAGGGAGGATTGAAAGAGAACACCACCTGTGCACCTAACTGCTTCACCCTCTGTCCCAGAGCCATGAAGTCACCTTTGATACGTTCAGAGGGATACCTGGCAGTATCATTTGTTCCGACATGGATTAGCAACATTGGGTAATAGTCAGTGGGCTTGATGAGTCTCGGCAAACTCTCCGTAACATCTTGGATTTTGCCACCAGGCAGACAGCATACCTCTCTAGACATCAAGTCTGGTTGGCAGATGGATACCTCAGTACCCCTCAGAAGAGAGTCACCAGCCACCACTACCCTTCGCTTCCTTGTGGTCACTGATTCTGCACCTGTGGGGGACTTGAGCTCTGTTTTTTTCCCTTTCCAGGGAATGCTTTCACCTCCTCCACTTCCAGGGCTGCATAATGGTTCTTCAATTCAAGGTCTGGAGAAGCTGGCTTGGTGATTCTGCAGGCCCTGGTGACTTTTGTCCGACCTTCGTCATTCTGTTGGCACCCATCTTCTCCTCTGCTGGAGAGCTTGGTTGCTGCAAGAAGCATCTCACCAATGTACTTCTCACTGTCTTGAATGCTCCTCAGCCTCGCCATCTCCTCTCTTGAGTTCCTCCACTTGTTTCCTCAGAGCTTCAGCATGCAGACACCCTGCACATGGGAACCGGTCCTTCAACTGGCATTGGGACCTCTGTCCTGGACAGATGCAGAAGCTGTAACGGGGGCAACAGCTTTAGCGATACGATTTTTTCCCAGCCATTGTTCTGTTCTTGGAGCTTAGGTATCTGTTAAAGCAAAAGAGATAGATCTACCCACAGTACCAGCCGGTTTCCCAGCTGTCCTTTCAGAGAAAAAGCAGTTAAAATCTTTGATTACATTCAAAATGTGCTGTTCCAAGTCCCTGTGGTGTTGTTAAACGGGGAGTGCCCTATAAAGCAAGACTGCTCACTAGGGTGGGTTGTAATTTGCAGGGTTAGGTAGGTAACTAACACCTAATTAGGTGTCAGCAGTTCCCAAGAGCTGAGAAAGTTACCAAAGCAGTGTTTTAAACTTACCCTACTAAAGAAAATATTTCTACTAAAGCACCAAAAAGAATATAACTTTGTTTTAAAAATATACCAAAACCCTTTTAAGAGCTCCCAGTCAGAGAGCTAGCAATTTTAAAAAATAAGCCCTCAAATTCTTACTGTTGTTTGAACTGTATAGCCCCTGTGAGTAAAGTGTGGCATGAGATGAAGTTCACAGCTCTGTCGGTAATGTATCATTTTCTTGTATCTTGCTGTTTGTAGATAACTTGAAAGCAGGTGATTCACTTATCTTTTCTAACTAATTATATGGGTATAAGTGAATTCCCTGCTTTCAAGTTACATTGTTTTTATATTTTATAAATAAACTGCTTATCTTTATTCCAAAGTGTGTTGGCCTTTATTTTCGCACCATGTTCAATTAGCAAGACACCCGCTTATCTGCATTCACGTCTTATCCCATACGGTCCTGCTTGAAACACTTAAGTTCTCAAATGAGAATTACTTAGTAATCCTGACAAAACACATATTACATTTAAAGATATATAGTTCCCTGGCCTTCAGCTGTCAGTCCCGTCATTTATGGAACTCCCTGTCCCTTGAACTTCGTTCAAGAACATCATAAAAAAACCCCTCAAGTTGGCCTTAAAAACCTGGTTCTTGACACAAGCTTTTCAATGACGGACTTCTTCAGCAATCTACTTTAGCCCTCACTATTTTATCTTAGCAATAAATTGAGTTTTTTCCCTTTAATTTATTGTGCAATTTAATTTCCCTTCCTTTTGTGTCCGAGTCTTTAATCCTGTTCTTTAACTTTAATGTTTCTGTATCAAAATGCTTCATTATTGTAAACCACTATTATGCCAATGCCATTGGGGGTATATTAAATCCAGCAAATAAATAAATATCCACTCCACTCAGGATTTAACAGAGCTCCATCATGTCTCCCCCTCAGCCACCTTTTCTCCTTCTCTGAAGAGCTCTAACATCTTTAGCCATTCCTCACATGGAAGTCGTTCCGTCCTCATTATTTGTGTCGCTTTTCTCTGTACTTTTTCTAATGCCATTATATCCTTTTTGATATGTGATGACCAGAATTATAGTAACATAGTAATGACAGCAGATAAAGACCAGCATGGTCCATTCAGTCTGCCCAGCAAGATACGGCAAGAGAAGGTGCACCTGTTGCTCTGTGCAGGACCACCCCTCCCATGTCTTTGTTTAGGGGTGGACCCATCACTCCATGTATGCAATATTCAATCTGTGATCACACCATGGAGCGATACAGAGGCATTATTGATATCATTTGCTTTATCCCTATTCCTTTCTTAATAAAGCATTTGTTGCTTTATTGGCTGCCACCACACACTGAACAGAAGATTTCATGGTGACACCTAGATCCTTTTTCCTGGATTGGTGACTCCTATTGTGGACTCTTGCATAGTGTAAGTTATTTTTCCATAGATGCATTATTTTGAGCTTGTCCATGATCTTTAGTTTTCGTGAGGAGTCTCAAGGAGGGACTTTGTTAAATACCTTCTGAAAATCCAAGTATACTTTAATCAACCAGCTCACTTTTTCTCTACATTTATTTAAAACTTGAAAACAAAATTTGTAAGACTTCTCTTTGATGAACCATGCCAACCTCATTCTCATTAAGCCCATATCTATCTGGCAAGTAATAGGATTTTTCTGTTTTTTAAGAATAGCTTCTACCAAATTGATCAGAACCAATGCCAGGTTCTCCAGTCTATAGTTTTCAGTTCACCCAACTAACCCTTTTTAAAAATTGACTTTCCCTTGGGTATCCTCTGATCCTTAGGTCCTGTGTCTACTTTAAATATAGGTTCAGATTACTAGCAACAGGTTAGCCATTTTATGTTTGAGTTTTTCCAGAGCTTTGTGGCAAATAGCATCCAGTATTGATGATTTGTTACACTTTAGTTTGTCAATTTTGATCTGTATCTTCTAGATTTACAGTGATTTGCTTTAGTTATTCCAACTCATCACCAATAAAGAATGTTTCTGATGTGGGTACGACACCAACATCCTCCTCAGTAAAGACCACGGCAAAGAATTAATTTTGGTTTCTCTATTACCTAGCACTCCCTGGGCACTCATTTTAATCCCTTGCTGCTCTACTGGTTCAGCTGACTCCCTCCATGGAAGTCCTGTATTTGAAAAATGTTTATTTTTGCCTCCACAGCAAGCTTCTTTTCTCATTTTTCTTTAGCTGTCATTTTGCAGTTTTATATCTAATTTGCCAGTACTTATGTTCTTTCTGTCTTCCTCAGCAGAGTTCAATTTCCATTTTCTGTAACCTGCCTTTCTGGCATAAACTACCTCTTTTGCATCATCATTAAACCCACATGGACAATCATTTAATATTCCTTCAATCATTCTAATGCATGGAATACGTTCTGAGCTTCCAAAATGGTATTTTTAAATGTCCATGCTTTATGCAAAGTTTTTTGACCCTAGCAATCATTCCTTTTAGTTTGCAAACATAATGCAATGTGTGCCTTCAAGTCAATGCTGACTCCTGGCGATCCAGCAGCTCCTGGGTTTTTCTCAGCAGTGTGACCAGTAGAAGATTTTTTTCTTCTGAGGCAATGGAGGGTTAAGTGACTTGCTCAAAGCTTCTTAGTTTATTTCAAATTAATTTCCTTCTTTTCTCAGTCTCCTTTTATAAAGTTAAAAGCTACTACAATAATTTTACCCGTGCATCCACCCTTGAGAGATTATGTCAAATTTAATTGCCATTTATGATCGCTGTTACCAAGTGGAACCATCACCTTCATCCCTTGGCATCAGGTTCTGCATTCCAAATTAGTTCCATTCCCTTGTTGGTTACATGACTAGTTGCCTACATGAAGCTGTTAGTCAGTCGTTCATTGCCATGCAAGAATTTTACCTCCTTGGCTTATCTCAATGTGACACTTATCCAATCAATACTGGGGTAACAAATCTTATTGTGTAGTCCAATTCTCTTAATCTTCAGCCAGCATATAATAGCTCTCCCCCTTCAAAATGTGGTAGAGGCAGGCCACAGAGGTTGAGCCTTCAAGACAGTAAAAGGTAGGCAAAAAGATTTAGTGCAGGTTTAGTAATTAGAATACACCAACTTCGTGAGTCTGCATTTATATCTTTGTATTTCCATTTTTAAAATATGATTATTTATTCTGTATTTGGTAAGAGACTATCCATATTTGGCATATGTGACCAAGGTGGGATATTTTGCGAGCATGTAGTTTCTGTGTACAAATTTGTAGCAGAGTGGCTTGTTCTTTTTCCCAAAAAAGTGTGTGTTCTATAGGACTGGTGTAATATTTTGCGTTGGTGCTTTTTCCATACATTCTGTGACAAGTTGTAGGGGTGTGGCTATTATGAGGGCAGGCCCCTCAGTGGTCAACTCATCCTTTAATGGCCCTGTATATGTCTGGTAACTTTTTTGCTAGGAAAAAAAGCACTGAATACAAGTCAAAATATGTGTTTCTCTTTGACATTACCATAATTATTTGTAATTACAACCTACTTATTAGCAGATGATACAGGTAGTCTGGAAACTGTTCGCATCTGTGTGTTCTTTATTTAAATCCATCTGTCATGTTACAGCCTTTGCCACTATCTCTCTACAGAGATATTCAGATTATCTTGTTTTGCAAGTATTCTTTGAAGATGCTTAGAAGAGCATGATTTCGATGGAACTATCATCAACTTTTTTCCACAGTCTAGTACCAGCAGCTGGATGCTAAATCCTACATCCCTGTACCATGCTCTCACGCACACGTTGAGAATCTGGAGCTCTGCTTCCCTCTGGAGGCCTGCATGTAAAATGGGAAGCATTTCAGAGAATGCAACCCTTGAGGTTCTCAGTGAATAACTGTGCTGTGTTAATTCTTTGTTTCCAAATATTATAGTTATCTAGCGAGAGAAAACATGGAATTTTATAATTCCTCCCAATTGGGCTAGTGTTAAATTTTCAGCTCATCGCATATCGACATGTTCCCCCATATTATTGACAACTTTACAGATCAGGTATGACAGTCCCCTTGCAAATATGGCAAGCATACCAGGTTTCTCAAACGAGTGGGAGAAACCAGACCTTGCAATTCGGTTCCCTTCCTTGTCACCAACTTTTGATTGAGGTCAGCAGTGGAGGCCAAAGTACAACTTTAAATTTAGCTGGTCCAGTCCTCCTCGATTCCAGAATCTCCACACTCTTTATCCTAGGCTTTTACCAGCTCATGCAAATTTATAGTGCATAATATTTAATGAATTCTTTTAAACACCATTTCAAGAATTTTTTCAAGGGAACAGCACTAAACATAAGCATGAGGTGTGATCAAAAAAGTATCGAGTCTTGTACAATAACACAAGAAGTATAAAACTGACAGTTACTGCACTCAGTCTCCTTCAAAGAAGTCCCCTTCCGATAAAACACACTTCCTCCAGCGTTCCTGCCACTGCTGGAAACACGTTTGAAATGTCTCTCATTATTGTTGTGAAGCTGCTGAGGTGACGTTTGCTTAATGCTCCCCAAAACATCGAATCTCCTTCTTTAATGGTAATTTCAGTTTGGAAACAAGAAAAAGTCACAGGAGGTGAGGTCAGGTGAGTATGGAGGCCGATGGACTTGCTTGATTCGGTGTGTGGCCAAGAACTGCTGGACAAGATGCGATACATGAGCTGGGATGTTATGATGAAGCAACCGTTCATCATTCTTGTGCAACTCTGGCCTCTTACAATGAACTGCATCTCTCAAACGAGTCAGAATTTGGACATAGTATTCCTTATTGATGGTCTGGCCTTTTGGAGCATACTCATGATGAACAATACCCTGGTAATCAAAGAAAACTGTGAGCATAACCTTAACATTGCTCCTCACCTGACGGGCTTTCTTGGGTATGGGAGAGTTTTGGAGTCTTCCACATGTGAGGATTGAGCCTTAGTTTCAAGGTCAAATGGAGAAACCAACCTTACGGCGTTCCTGTGTGACTTTAGCCACATCCGGAAATATCTGGATACTCTGACCACAAAACTTTTCAGTCTTCTTCTGAAAATAAGCTCGTAAGATCCTATCCTTATCCATCTCCCGAACAAGGGAGACTAATAGTGTATCTCTAGTGGCTATATCATCAGAAGAAGATTCAAGAAAACCAGATAGATCCAATGTGGATGAAGCCAACTGATCATATTGACCTCCCATGGATACAGAATCACCTTTAATCACCTTTCCTTTAAACAAATAATATAATCGCGAAATTAGGACATCTGCCACATCCTTAAATGATAAAACTTCCTTAAGATATTTTTGTAACAACAAAGGAGAAAGATAATGTGTCCTCTGAAAATTTAAGAATCGTAAGTTTTTAGATCGTAAAAATATTTTCCCTAAACTCATCTTGGCGGTGTAAAAACCCCCAAGTCCTGAGTAAATTTAACAGAGAGAGATTGTTGGGAAGAAATCAATGTCTCATTAGATGTAATAGCCCTTTCCAAAGTGGAAACACAGGCCTCATGATCAGATAACTTCCCAACAGTCTCCTTCGAAAATACCGAAAACCTTCTGCAATGAAGCTGATAAAGCTAATTCCATTCGAGAAACAATAAGCCAGACATCTTTTAAGGAAACATTCTCAGGAGGCAGCATTCTGTCACCAGAACCGGGAAAAGAAATCACTGAAGGAAGGGGGGATGGTAAAGGCATAGAAACAGCATCAATCTTTAAAATCGAGTCAGGGAGTAAATTAGAGCCAAGGCAGTCCACATGTTTCACTTCTGAAGGAGAGGGCGCAGCAAAGCCGCCAGAAACAGTTAACCCTTGGCTGGGCTGAGTTAAATCCTTAGCATCAGCAGAGGTGGATGGGGAAGCAGTACTCACAGTTGACGTTTCCACTGAATGAGATAGTGAAGATCCAGACAGGGCCAGAGGGACCCCAACACGAACATGGGCATCCATCGGGCCAATTACTTTGGTCGCTTTCAAGTGCGCAGATTGTAAATGATGCCTTCGCCTCTTCCCCATAACAGGGACACACCAGAGCACCGAAGGGGCACCTAAGGGGCAGTACCTGCCCCTTTGGACACACTACAGTGGACATGCGCCCGCTAAAACGCGTCCCGCGTTGGAGCCGGTCTCATATAGCCCTCCTCCAAACCAGCGCCCCAATGAGAAGCTAGGCAGGCAGGAACGGAGCAGCTTGGTAAGCACAGGAAATGGGAGAATAAAGGAGCTCAACGTCCCGCGGTGGAGCCGGTCTTATATGGCCCTCCTCCAAACCAGCGCCCAGTGAGAAGCTCGGCAGGCAGGAACGGAGCAGCTCGGTATTCATTACCATATACTTGCTGTAACTTGTCTCTTTGCGTGGAATCTCCAAGTTTCTGGCAGAGTTTTAATGCAAATTCGTTGTTCAATTTTTTCACTCATTGTAAATCTGACAAACTGCTTTTACACGATACCAAACATGTAATTAAAAAAAAATACAGGTGTGCTGCAACCAAGCTACACTCTGCACATGCAGAGCACATAACTAGATCACTGCATGCTTAATAGCATCATGGTGAAATGTATTGTTATATAGCTACATACAGGTCTCGATACTTTTTGATCACATCTTGTAAAAGCTTAAGAGGAAGAATCAATTTTATAGGGTTGATTCATACTAATAGAGAGAAAGAGCCCATTTAGAAACATAGAAATATGACGACACAAAAAGACCACATGGCCTATCTAGTCTGTCCTTCCATATCAACAACTACAACAGTCCCCTTTTTTCCTTTAGAAATCCTCTGTGTTTGTCCCATGCTTTTTTGAATTCAGATACTGTCCTCATCTCTACCACCTCCACTGGGAGACTATTCCATGGATCCACCACTCTTTCCATAAAGAAATATTTCCGCATATCACTCCTGAATCTATCCCCCCTTCACCCTCATCTCATGTCCCCTCGTAACAGAACTTGCTTTCAATCAAAAGAGGCTCTCCCCCATTTTTCCAAGCCCACTATTTTCCCATTAATGGAACAAGATAGCTCCTTCCTAGAACTAGCTACATCTTTATGCATCCATATACTGAAACGTTGACATGTATGCGTTTCCCTTTAAGTAAAAACCTTCTGATTGATTTACTTATAAATTGAGATAAATCTTTATTCTGACACTTCTCCAAATTCCAGCAAGGATTCTAGTACTTTACATATAGACATTTTTGGATTTTGAAAGTAAACCAAATTTTCAAAAGCATATAACATCTTAAGGACCGATACAACAGCCTGGCCAATTCTAATATAAGCAGAGCTGGGAAACTTTGGTAGATAGGCAGGGTCCAGGCAAAGAGTGAGAAGGACTAGGCCCAGACTGGAGAAGAACTGGCTCCCAGGAATATCCTAAGAGCATGAAAGTGTAAAGGACTTTGTTGGAATCTTGTGAGCCTACAAGGTAAGCAGGCATCTTCTGCTTGTTGTAAATAGGTTTTTTTTCCCTTCTTGTTCTGCACTTGGACTAGGCTGGCCTTATTTTCACCACAAGCTCACTATCTTGCACCCACGCTACTAACAATCCTACAAAACCTGTTATGTTCTGAGCTCCCTTATGATTACTAGAAGCTCTATTAGCAGAGCTAAAGCCTGGATGAAAGAGGACTTAAAACCTTTCGCCTAAGGAAAAGCTTTGGAAAAAGAACTCTGTTTTAATTCTCACTTCAACCATCGCCTAAAGGAGGAGAGCATTAACTACAAAAAAGTCCCAATCCATGGGTTAAGCTTTTTTCTGGCACCTAGTGCTAAACTCCACATGACCTGTAGGTGATAATGTCACGGTCTCAACATTCCATAGCTTCCTAATGTTGGAGACCTCCATGGAATGAAAACCTGCTTGGTCAACTTCCACTTACTACCACTTATCATTTGTATAGTGCTACAAGGCATATGCAGCACTGTACATACAGACGTAAGATACAGTCCTTGCTCATCAGAGCTACAATCTAATCAAGATGAAGAACATCATAAACCAAGGAGGGCTCATATCAATTTGCTAAACACTTTAACCAGTATCTTCAGACCTGCATTCAATAATGAAACTGAATGTGGATCATATTAACTTAACAAGCTTTTCCTTTTTTTTTTTTGGAATTACAGAAACAGAGAAACTCGTGGCATAAGACAGAATACCGGTAGCAAAACTATAATTATAGATGGACATTTGCTTAGCTGATACATCTGTACTCATGAAGCCCTCTCCACTTTAAATTTTCACTATGTGAGAGCTAACCAGGTGCATTACAAAAGACAGCATTTTTCTGCCATATTTTAGAAGGTATTTTTCCCTGATGTAAAACTATATCTGTCAAAACAGCCCATTTTGGATATTTTTCATCTCTGCATTTTCATGATCTTTTTCATCTTCATACAGCACCAAAATACTCTTAGCTTGATGCAGAAAAGTGCACTATCATCTGCACTATTATCTGCGCAGTATTTACACAGAATTTTCTGCATTATGACAGGCACAGAATGCAGGAAGGAATCTAACAAGAGCTATTCAGAAGAGTAGAATCCCACTGCAACATGACAGAAGCTAAAACAGAAGAGAAACACCTATACAAAAGGCATTAACAATGGAACTTCATCCGCAAATGCCTGCAACCAAAAAGCCCCAACCTCCAAACCAAAAGTGCACATCGACAATTCACCCTCCCTTACATTCAGAACACCTCTGAAATGACCATGAGACTACTAAGACCACGCAATTACAATGCCCAGAAACCAACTGTGACCCTGAGAAGAATCCTGTCAAAACCGAAAGGACAACCAGAGAAAGATCAAAAGGACAAACGTCGTATACAAAATTCAATGCAGTGACTGTGACACCAATTATGTCAGCCAAACAGGAAGAAAACTAGCCACCAGACTACACGAACAGCAACTAGCCAACAAAAGACACGACCCCTTCTCCCTAGTCTCAATCCATGAAGACGCGGAAGGACACAAATTTAACTGAAGCACGACTGACATCATAGCACAAGCACAAACGAAAAGAGAGAGAGAATTTTTGGAAGCCTGGTTTTCCACCACAAACTTGATAAACAGACATATTGACTTAACCCAATCTACCAATCCCTGTGGACCAAAGAGCTGAGGGACCACCACCAATGCCTGGGAACAACCACCACACCCAGCAACCCTGGTTTCTGCTTTTCTTTATCTTCTCTTAGCTCTTTTTTGCAAGGTCACCTGTCTACTTGCCATTTCTTCTTTCTGCACCATCACCTCTTACATCAATTTGTAACACTAATCTTCTTTTCAGTTTTCTTCCTTCTCCTTTTACCATTTACTTGTCAGTCTCCCACTGTTACTGCATTTACCTAGAGCTTTCCATTACTTTTCCTCATCCATCCCTCCCATTCCCAAGCCTCTTATTGCCCAGTCTTTTACTAACTCTAACCCCGTGTCCAGCATTTTCCCTCTTTCCTCTCTCATCTTCCCCATTCAGGGTTTCTCTCTCTCTCCCTCCCATGTTTCTTTAGCTCCTTTCTGCCTCCCTAGTCCCCCCTACACACGTCCAACATCTTTTCTGTCTCCCAAGTTCCTACTCCACCTTACCAGTATCTTTTCTGTCTCCCTAGCCCTACCTTTAATGCCCAGTCTCGTCAGTTGTTGCACTCTCCATATCCAGCATCTCTTCTCTTACCTCCCATGTAACTCCCCCCGCCCCACTGTCAAACATCTCCTGTCTGTCTCCTCCTTCCCCAATTGTAGTAGCTGATAAGAATGCAATAAATAATACCCGGAGTCCAGGCAAAGATTCAAGCCGGTTTAATGTGCCCAGACTCAGATTGCAGTAGCATTCAAAATGGTCTGAGCACCGAGCTCAGAAAAATGACAGTTTATATACTTTTCTTCTCCAGTCTAATACAGGCAAAACTCCTCATTGGCCAACAGTGGCCCACATACTCTCATCCAATAGACATCTCTGACCGGCCCAGGACTCGCTCCCCCTGCTTGGGTCTTACTAGCCACGGGTCAGCAACTAGACATAACACTAAACATAATACTTTTACTAAAGTATAGAGTATATTTCGCTACACTTGCAAGGTCAGTGAGCCACAAAGATAGTGGAAGGCATATCAGAAGCATTCTTAACAAAAGCAAAACAAAGCGAGGCCAAACATAGCAAGGCTAAGATGTATCTCTAGCCCTGGCTCAAAACACTAAACAATCTTCATAATGCTAGACAAAATATTCTTACATTGTTTCGGCTTCTCTACTATATTGCCATCCTAATTACGAGGTCAGTGCACAGATACAGTGGGAGGACATTCCTACTAAAGCAGGACATCTGGCTTACCTAAACAACAAACAGTTAAAAGTTTAATTCCTCTTATCTCCAGGAGGCAGCAGAACATGTTATCAAACCAGAATAGGAACAGTTATTTCCTTTCTAACAGCTAACAGCATTCTATAATTTTCCAAAATCAGCATAACATTTTAAAGCAGTAGAAAAAGGGCTTCAGCAATAACATTTTAAAGCAGGAGAGAAAAAGGGCTTCAGACCTAGCTCGGCTACATGCTAGGGCCATCCTGCCTATCATACATTCCCTCCTTTTGATTATTCACACCCACAAGTGAGGGGGGGAGGGGGGTGAGAAATCTAATCACCACAAAATAGCAAAAATACTTTCAGACCATAGTTGAAAGGGATCACTTGTGTGGTATAGGGTCAATAAATCCATGAGACTAATATATGTGCCGCTGCCTTGCGGTCAATAGTACTATCGATAATAGAGTTCAGCATGAGACCAAGCATAAGGGCTGAAACAGGGGATCATATGCAAATAGCCACAATTCAAAAATACATTTGATACCAAGTGTCTTTGTCAAATCATTAATAGCATGGCCTAGTGTAGAAGCGGACGGGGCAGGAGGAGGACATAGGAGGAACAAATGACATAGTCTATGTTCATCATAGCAATAGGCCCGTTAGCTCATTGTTCCATCGCAGTTCCCATAAACAGGAGAGGAAAGATTCTGGCCGGGGGTTGAGACAAGTCCGGGTATTCTCCTGTTGTGGCAAAGTACTAGGTTTGCAGGCTGCACAGGGAAGTAGGGCAAGAGTCAATTCAATAGCAACCCAAGGCTGCCGCAAGCAACGAAGCAAGAATAAGAATTCATAAAGAAGGCATAGTCTCTGGAAACATGGTGGAACTGTCGGCTTCCACAACAGGTAGCAAGACTTAGCGTTGATTGTAATGTCCTCAAGCTTCTGCCGTACGTCGACCTACCAGCTTTGTGGCAGGAGTAGGGCTGTAGATTCCAAAAGTATCACTGTACCTCTGGGATGTCTCAGGTTCGACGCCTAAAATATCATAGTTACAGTCTCTCAGGCTTATTATTGCCTCCTTAAAGCAGTTCACTTTTTAGGAGATCCAAAACAGTTTTTTTTTTTTCTTTTCTCGTTTTTTTTTTCAGAGCATTTTTTTTGAACACAGTCCCTTCGTAGAAGACTCAATTTCTTAACACACCACAGTCTATTTCTGAATTTCAGCTTTCTCCAGATGCGAGGCTGTGTACCTTCGGATAAACAAAATCCGTCTTGAAATAGTGCAGTTTCCGAGGGACCAATAAGGTCTTAGGTCCGTTGCTGTTGTCGTAGGGTGAGGCGCTAATGGAGTCTCAGGATCATTTGATGGAAGTCCACGACCAGTTCAGAAGGCGGCTGCTGGAATGCAAACTGGAGGAACGTTCTGTTCCCTTGACGTCCAGGAGGCAGGTTGGTAAAGTTCTTAAGGATGACGGAGTCCTTTTCTCGCAGCGTGAGTCGCAATGGTGCTGCAGGATTGGCGATCGAATGTCCAGGGACGACTCTCAGGTACTGTGGGCTGGTTTCACTCGACTGTGGTGGATCCAGGAGTCGATCTCGGACCACTTTAACTGCTGTTGGGGTTGATAAACAAAGATGACATATGGCCCTTTCCAATACGGCGCCACCCGCGGGTTTTGTCTTCTTCTACTCTGTCACCCACACCGAGGCTACCAGGCTTGGAAAGGAGCAGGGGTTTGGATGGGCTGATCTCGTACTCACGCAAGAATACCCTGCAAAACAGAACTTAAAACCAATAGTGCTTATCTAGTAATTTCATATCCTATCTGTCACACATCTCCTTTTACTGCTCTACACAATAGGCTACAGAATCCCAGAATCTCAAACACCGTGGGGAAAAACAATCCTAAAAGACTTAGACAGTGGCTAAGTATAATCCTATTGAGGGCTATAAGGAAGAACCTGGGGCCACTTCCGGTAAACCTCTGGGCCAGTTTTGGACAACTTGAGTCCACAATGTCCCATTACGTCCAAGCAAACATGGTCAGGAGGGCCTGGACCGACGGGCAATAGGGTGGCTGGGTTTAGAGTTTGGCTGACACGAATTGCAAGTTAGGATTCTCACATAGCCTACTTTGATAATTTTAACATTCTAACGCCGTTGGTGCGCCAATTGCTTCCTTTGTGCGCCAGCAGGGTTAAAACAGAGTGTGATACAGTAACTTGAAGGTTTTGTCCTAAGGTGAGCTTATCTGCTTCACTCAGTAAGAGGCGCTTTGGCTGCTACAGCTCCCTCAGGCAAGGTGGCCCAGCCTTT